>JAJIBD010011130.1:0-69609 GCA_021461705.1 Cryptotis parvus
GCACCCAATGTTGAGTTCTCACCATTATTCCGAAGACTTGCTCATATAATGACATCTGTCAGAGCCAACAGTGCAGACCTCCCAAGCATGTGCACCTGACCTTCACAGACTGGAAATTTAGATCTAGGGCATCGCTTACCCTTTAATCAAAACACCAGCTGGACAGATTCACTTCTGCAGTCATCTTTATGACACTACTGAAGTAAATCCCCATAATTCAACAAGACAAAGTTTATTTTGTCCCACTCCTACTTTAGAAAACAAAAACAAAAAATGTAGTGAATTTCAAACAAAAAAAATTCCTTGGCTTTTGTATTCCTTCTTGATCATGAAAATTACTTTAACTTCTGTCCATTTCTTCTCTTTGATTTTCAAAACACCCTGAATACCTTATAAGCTCCACTTGATTAACCATCGTCTGTTGCTTGCAAAGAATCATGGTGCTTGTTATAATAAATATGTTTATAAAGTCAATAATTTATACTTTACTTAAATATAGAATTAAGTGATCGTTGTCAAATAATTTTCATAAGAAAAAGGCAAGAGGATGGGAAGCTAAAGAGAATTCTTTGCTTTGTTCATTATTTTGTCACTTGGATTTATAGAACATTTGCACATTGAATTGAAACAATTAAAATACCTTTGTAATAATACCCCTATATTTATCGCAGCAAATGTCCCAATCTCTTCTACAAATAAATGTACATCACTTATGGTAAGAGGGTGGATACAAATGCACCTCAATGCTATCAACTTTTCTTTTTGTTATTTTTTAAAGTTTTTAAATTTTTTATTTTGGGTCACATGCAGCAATAGTCACAGGTTGCTCCTGGCTTTGGACTAAGGAATTTCTCCTGACGGTGCTCAGGGGACCATATTGGATGCTAGGAATTGAATCCGGGTTGGGCGTGTGTAAGGCAAAACAACCTACCCACTGTGCTGTCTCTCTGGCCCTTATCACAGTTTTATATTTCTTTGAAATTTTAAAAATATTTTATTATACCACTGTGAGATATACAATTACAAATATGTTCACGTTTGGGTTTCACTCATACAGTATTCCAGCACCCATCCTTCCACCAGTGCCCATTTCCCACCACCAAAGTCCCCAATTCCACTCCCCTCCCCAGCCTGCCTCTATGTTAGGATCATTACCTCTTTTCTCCCTCTCTCTCTTTCACACACACACACACACTCTCTCTGTCTCTCTGACTCTCTGTCTCTCTTCCTCTCTCTTTCACATTATAGTTTGCAATACATACATTTAGAGGCTATCATATATGTCCCTTTGCCTCTAATGCTCAGTTCTAGGCAAGTATTATCATTTCCAACAATTATTAGTACACTATTCCCTTCTCTGTCTTATCTAACCTCTGACTCCCCCACACTTGCAGTTGATTCCACCCTATTGACAAGACCTCCTAATCCATGTTTTGCCTGGCCTTGGATATTGGTATCATAATATATATTTATATGTATATTATATAGAGATATAGTATCCCACAAATAAATGCAGTCATTCCTATATATGTCCATACATTTCATAACTTCATTTTTCATAACAGATGGATAGTATTCCATTGTGTAGATGTACCACAGTTTCTTTATCCAGTCGTCTGTTCTCGGGCACTCTGGTTCTTTCCAGAGTCTGGCTATTGTGAATAGTGCTGCTATGAACATAAAAATGCAGATATTGTTTTTGCTGTGTGTTTTTTGGCTTCCCAGTGTATATTCCCAGGAGTAGTAGTATGGCTGGGTCAAGTGGGAGCTCAATTTCTAGTTTTTGGAGGAATGTCCTTATTGTTTTCCAAAAAGGCTATACCTGTCAACAATGGATGAGAGTGCCCTTTCTCCCGCATCCACACCAGCACTTGTTGTAATTGCTCTTTTGGATGTGTGCCAGTCTCTGTGGTGTGAGACGATACCTCATTTTGGTTTTGATTTGCAGCTCCCTGACGATTAGTCATGGTGAGCATTTTTTTCATATGCTTTTTGGCCATTCAAATGTCTTCTTTGTCCAAGTTTCTGTTCATTTCTTCTCCCCATTTTTTTGATGGGGTTGGCTGTTTTCTTCTTGTGAAGTTCTATCAGTGTCTGATAGATCCTGGATATTAACCCCTTATCAGATGGGTATTGGGTGAATATTCTTTTCCACTCTTTGGACTGCCCTTGTATCTTGGTCACTTTCTTTTGAGGTGCAGAAGCTTTTTAGTTTCATGTAGTCCCATATGTTTATCTTTGCTTCCAATTGCTTTGTTAGTGGTGTTTCATCTTTGAAGATGCCTTTAGCTTCAATGCGTAGAGGATTTCTTCCTATGTTTTCTTCAAAGTGCTTTATGGATTCAAGCATGATATTGAGATCTTTAATCCATTTTGATCTGATTTTTGTGCATGGTGTTAGACAGAGGTTCAAATTCATTTTTACATGTAGTTGCCCAGTTTTCCCAGCACCACTTGTTGAAGGGCTTTCCTTGCTCCATTTCACACTTTTGCTCCTTTATCAAAGATAAAATGATCTTGTATTTGAATAGGTGTCAGGGTACTCGACTCTATTCCATAGGTCTACTGGTCTGTTTTTTACTCCAATACCATGCTGTTTTAATTGCTACTGCTTTGTAGTACAGTGAGAAGTTGGGAAAGGTGATGCCTCCCATCTTATTTTCCCCAGGTTGCTTTAGCTATTTGTGGGGTTTTATTATTCCATACAACCCATGGAGCTGATCTCCGGTAAGGGCTCAGCCAGCCTCTGGCTGAGTCCAACATTGCTCCAAGGGTTCTCTCACCTATGCAGGGGGAGGGCACGCTGGCCAGACTTGGAGAGGATATTTGGGCTCCTCAGCCCTTTCCTCCACCTCCATGCCAGCTACCCTGGAAAAGAGACCCACGCCAGACCCACAGTTCGGTCAGCACGTGGTGCAACATTCTTAGATAGTACTATTTTAGGATCTGGTCCTTTCCAGGATCTTTCACATTTATACACTGTATACAGTTCTAGGCTGGTTCTGATACCCATCATCCCAGTAAGCCTAGCAAGAAACCAGAGCAACCCCACACATCATAAGTTCAGTCATTCTCAACTTCCAGACTCCATAGTTCCTCAGAGCTCCACCCAAGGGAAAACCTGATCTTTCCCCTTTAAGTTTCATCAGTAAATGCTTGAGATGAGAGCCTTCTACTGAGACTCCTACATGGCAGAGCCTGGAAAGCTACCCATGTTTTATTTGATATGCCAAAAACTAGTAACAATTATGGACCTCAATTTCATGACCTGAGGAATGGTTTGAGGCTCTTCCTGTCCCTGGAGCAGGCAGATGCCCTTGGGCTACACTTGCTTTCAACAGCGACAGGAGGTATGGAGATGTTACTGGTGCCCAAATCAATGAACAACAGGAAGACAGTGATACAATGATACAAATATCAGAAGTGTTTGGTCAATTTCTTTGAGGAATGTCATGGGTATCCTTATAAGGACTGCATTGAATCTGTATAAAGCTCTAGGGAGTATTACCATTTTAGCAATGTTAATTCTCCCAATCCATGAGCAGGGAATGTTTCCATTTACTTGTGTCCTCTTTATTTCTTGAAGCAGCATTTTATAGTTTTCTTTATACAGGTCCTCCTCATTCTTAGTTAAACTAATTTTGGTTCTATCACAGTGTTTAATAAACATTCACCCCTGTAGTTTACAGTACCATTACTGATGGGGTTTCATGCCTAACACTTTATGTTTGTTTGTTTCTGTTTTTTAATATTTTATTAGATCATACAATTTTCTTATCTCCATAATTGGACAAAAAATCTAATTTTTAGAAGAACTAATATGGCAAACTCTGAAGCAATCCTGAGTCAAGGAAAGATAAATTATATTAGCAGTTTGTGGGTAATCTATTACTGTGTTGATGCTGGATGGAAAACACTCTAAAACTCAGCATTATAATAACAATTAATTGAGTCCATGAGTCCTTGAGTCAACTAACCACTTCTATATTTGGCGGATTTATGTAGACTCCAATAGTCAGTCAAAATGGCTCACTATCTTCACTGATCTGGACTAGGCTCTGAATGTATCCAAGGCAGGGCTGGGAGTGGTGGTGTTGAGGTGGCTACCAACCATTGGAAGAGGGTTTCAGTTGGGAAAGCTGAAGTAAGGGAACTCATTTCCCAAGATGGCTATGTTCTTAATGTCAAGGCATAGGACCAAGTAAAAAAGTAGAAATATTTAAACACATCTTTAAATTAGCTTACTTGTAACCTGTTTAATATTCCTTTAGACAAAGTTAGTTCGAATTATGTTACTTTATTTAAAGGGAAAACTGGAAATAAATCACTTGGCAAAAGACATAAGAAAAAGAATAAAGTGAAACCAATCAGTCAAGCCATCAACAACAGTGTGGGTTTTGCAATACATAATTTTGTATTATAGAATTTTGATAAATAACAGCAGTTTTACTCTGTATACAGATAATAATTTTAAATTACTCAGTTCCAGTGATATTAAGTGGAGTTCCTACTATCTGAAGAGCAAAAAGGGAATAGGAAATCTTGAAAAAGTGTGATGTGTGTAAATATCACATTTATCTTCAATTTAATTGCACATTTTACACACTGCATGTGCCGTTAATTTCAAGAGGTTAACAAAACTATTATTTGAAATTTCTTCTAGTCTCTCAAGACAGGCTTTTTAAACTATAACAGTTAAAAGATCTCAAAAAGGTAGAGTTGGCAGTTTGGTCTCAGGAGAGAATGTTACAGAGAGGGAGTCTAAGCAGCGGTCACTGCTTCTGAGTCCTCCTTATGGTGACCAAGAGGAGATTCCAGATTTGGATAATGTCCTCTTAGACAAGCTTTCTGATTGCTCAAGTAAAATGTAACATACTCAAGTTCTCCATGAGTATATACTGTCCTAGGAACCATATCACATGGAATATGCAGATTTAAAAACATGGGCAGCTCCAATTCTTTGCACTGAGATCATAAACAACAGCAGACTAAGATCTGGGTTCAGTACCAGGGTTGGCTCAGGCACCCATAGGTGTTCTTGAAGCTGGGGTTAGATAAAACATAATAGCCCAATCAAGTTGCTGGAGAGATAGCACAGGATTTAAGGCACTTGTCTTGCATGCAGTTGACCCTGGTTTGATCCCTAGTACCACATATGGGCTCCTGAGCACCACCAGTAAAGATCTGAGCACAGAGCCAGGAGGATGCCCTTAGTACTACCAGATGAGGGACCTCATATCACAATAAACCAACAAAACCTGAAATAGGTGGTGAATTACTCAAAACTATTTTAAAAGCAAAAGGAATCAGACTCCTACATGCACCATCTTTATATTCCAAGAAAATTTTCCATCTAAGCTGCTTGGCGAGTGGCAGTGACTTCAGCAGAGAATTTGTCTTTGTGTGACAGAGAATAGTGGCAAATAAAAAGCTTTTAAGAACACCAGAGCCTCCTAAACATATTGTTTCATGACCAGGATTCGTTTGCAGTTCCTCCTAAGAGACACAGAAATGTGTTTTGAAGTGGAGCCTGAGTATTGAGCTTCCCCAATACAACTATTGAGCACAATATACACTTTTACTATTAAAACAGGAATCAAATTAATCTTTTAATAGCAGTTTGCAATATAGAAATTCCCCAAGGCCTCAGCACTTTAGTATCCTAATATGAGATATGTTGCTTGCACTTATGGGGAATCTCCATGAATGACTGATCATTTGAAGTCAACAGTCACCTACACATGAAATGATGGAAGGATCAAGTCGACTCAAAGCCAAGAAACTGGTTCTTAAATCTGCCCTACCACACTTTGGAAGTACATTGGGCTAGGAATGTTCTACCCCTCCCTGGACCCAGGTTCCTCTCTCTCACATTCAAGAATTTCTTTGTTAATATCTTAGCACTTTGCACCAGAAAGTCTTTAGAGCCAAGCAAATGTAATTAAGGGTATTTTTCCAACATATAATGTTGCAACAAAGAGGCAAACAGTAGAACCATTTCCCCAAACCATTAAAAAGCCTCTGGGAGCAAGGTTTCTTTTCAAAGTAAACTATATTTCAATTCATAGAATGTTTTTTATTACCCAAGTTGGACTAAGTAATTGACTAGAAGCCCACTCCTTCATTGTCTCAATCACAATTAGCTAATGAAACATTGCATAGGAAAATAATAACCTTCAAAGATTCAGGTAAGATTTCTTGTAATCATTTGCACAAAACCATCTTGCCTTTCCTAATTATTCTTTCACTATTCAAGATACGATCACTACATTTAAATCAATCCTATAACTTGGCACATACACCTGTTTGCAGGCATACAACAATGTTCATCCCGATGAAACAAGAGTACTGGTGACAGTCTTATATTTAAACAGCCTAAACAGGGAAAGTATACTAAGAGCAGTATAAATCTAGCACATTGCATTTATTTAAAAGTAAATGATGTAAGCCCTGGGATGAGCCAAGAACCACGGCAGAGCCTGGCAAGCTACCCGTGGTGTATTCCATATGGCAAAAACAGTAACAATAATGCACCTCCTTCCCAACAAATGGAGGTGTTACTGGCACACCCACTAGAGCAAATCAATGAAAAATGGGAAGGCAAGTGACAAGTGACAAGTGACAAATGATGTAAGTGATGGCGTTGAGCCAGTTTTCCTTTTCCCTCAAATTCCCAATTTTATATCACTTCATTTTCATTACAACCTTAATCAATCAAAACTGACAGTGCTTTCTGATATGAAATACCAAGGTAAGAAGAAGTAAAAAGCAATGCACTGCACTTAGGAAGTAAACAACCTAGATCATGCTCTAAGCACCAAAGGCAATCTTTTACAAGTTAGGCTCATAATCTGGAGTCAGGTTCAGAACCTGCCTATTCGAGGCTGGAATGATAAGGGTCAGTATACAGAGAATAAAATCAAATTGTGCTGAAATGCACTAAACAGTACTAAGTCATTCTATAAAAGGAAAATATTCTATTAGCATGATATTTGTATGAAGTCATTAGTACTTTCCACAGATAACAGATGCATGGTGCTAATGCTTAGTGTATTGATGTTTGCAGCTATTATTTATTTTCTTTTTTCCATTTTTATTAACATTTTATTATACCACTATGAGATGTACAATTACAACGTTGTTCATGTTTGCACATTTCGGTCACATAGTGGTCCAGCACCCCACCCTCCACCAGTGCCCATTTCCCACCACCAATGTCCCCAATTCCCCCCACCCTCCCATAGCCTGCCTCCATGGCACGTTCTTTATCTCTTTTTCTCTCTCCCTCTCTCTTCCTTCTCTTACATATTGTGGGTTGCAATACTACTTAGATGCCATTATGTGCAGTTTTTTTTGCCTGTATTTAATGTTCAGTTCTAGGTTGGTATTAGCCCTTTCGACATTTATTTGCACATGTTCCTTTCTCTGTCTTACCTAACTTCTGACTTCCACACGTGTGTGGTAATTTCCGCTTTTGGTAAGACCTCCTGATCCACGTTTCACCTGACATTGGATTTTGGTATCATAATATGTATATATTATTTATTTTCTTTTCAGTATTTCTATCATTCATTTTCTCAAGTATTTCTCTCTTGAACTTATCTACACAAACTTCTCAGCTCTAATTTTGTATTTGTGCTTGAACTTGAAGTGTGGCTAAATTACTTGCCCCACTCTTCAACATGAGAAATTAGCTGCCCAAACTATTTCTCCTAAAATCTGACAGAAATACTAAAATAAGCCCACTAGAATTCTGTCTGTGTGAACCTCTCATCACTTGTATCACTTCACTTGTCTTCCCGTTGTTCGTCGATTTGCTCACGTGGGCACCAGTAACATCTCCATACATTCTGTCACATGCTAGTATAGCCCAAGGGCATCTGCTCACTCCAGAAACACGAAGAGCCTCAAACCATTCGTTCAGGTGATGGGGATGAGGTCTATAATTGATACTGTTTTGGGCATATCAAATACAACACAGGTAGTTTGCCAGGCTCTGCCATGAGGGTGGAATACTATTGATAATAAGTAGGCTCTCAGTTCGTGCAATTACTGATGAACCATGTGGCCATGAGAGATAGGCTTTTCTCTTGGGTGGAGCTCTGATGAGTGGTGGAGTTTGGATGTTGAAGATGGCTGCCCTAATGGTGAAGGGGTTTCCTCTGGCTTCTTGTGAGGTTTTATTGGGAGGACAGGTCAGGGCTAGAACCCGCCTTCCCTCCCAGATGCCTCATGAACAGCCAAGCACAGGGAGAGCAGGTAGCAGCTCTGCCCCGTGTATCTTTGCCGAGCCTCTCATAAATACTTATTAATCATAGTCAATGTAAGAAAGAGAGATAAATGGATAGTCTCCTAGAAAACCATTTGTCAGTCTCTCACCATTTCAGATGTACAAACACAGTCTAATGTAAACATCTCTCCTGCTTAAATAACTAGATACTGTCCCCAAAAAAGACAGGGCCAATCTACTGTCATGTGATCAACAAATGCTGTGACAAGCAAATACTGCTGACCAACAGTTTGCCATGTGACCAACAAATGCTGCATTACTATTTTACTGCTCTAAACTATAAAATTTTCCCTTGAAAATTCAGCTACGTTTAGTCTTAATTTTCTTTTCTGCCAAGAATTTATAACTGGAGACATTTCAGAGAACTTTTTCCTGTTGTCTTCTAAAACTCAAACTAAAATTGAACATGTCTCATATAAGATATTATATTATATACATATTACAATATATGATATACATATTAGAAGATATCCAACCTTCTAAAGACACAAAAATGATATGAACTTGGTTAAAGATTAAAGCCTTTAAATGAGGTTTATATATGAGGGCTCATATATGAGGACTCAGTTATATGAGGGCTCTGTCTTTCACGAAACTCTCATCCAACCCTCTACACTAGAGGTCTGTCATTTCCCTTAGATCCTATTCATTTCTAGAGAGTTGGAGTCTCTATTAATATTTATTTAATGGCATAAAACACTTTAGCAACACAGGTAAATAGTAACAAAAGGAATGACTCTCAGAGCAGGACTATTTTAAATATCTGTAACTGGCTAGAGTGCAGAAGGCTGTTTTTATTCATAATTCTATAAAATGCCCTCTCAATAAAATGCATAACTACACATGGAAATGACTGTCAACCCTGTATAAGTCATATATGATAACATTGGTCAGTGGGAGTATAAAGACTGTTAAGTATTTGAAGCTTTGCAGAGGAAAGTCACTAAATTTACTGAAAGACATGTGTGACATTTGTGTAGTTTCAAGGGGACATTGTATTTTCAAAGACTATGCAGCAAGCTCATTACTCATGACCTTTCTGATTGGTGTTCCTGGGTGGCAGTACAAATTAGAATTATAACTCCCAAAGAGCAGATACAGAAAAAAGAGAGGAATACTTCCAGTACATATAGGAAACTATGTTAATGCAAGAAGAAGACCTAGATACTACAAATAAGACTTGATCAATGTGCCGTGCGTAATGGGGGAAAGCTGGTTTCTGCTCTGCCGGGTGTACCTGTGTCTTAGGCTCAAGCATTCCTGGGCTTGAAATACTCTCCTCTGAAGGGCAGGTCTCTGCGTGGTGGGTCCTTGTAGGCTGGGTTTCTGACAAACCAGGCTGGAGACTGGATTAATCTGCGGGCTGGAGACTGGATTAATCTGCTGGGTGGAGATCTTACCTGCTGCAGAGTGTGGATTGTGAAGATCGCTGCCAGCAAGGTGTGGGGGTTTCTCTGGGCTCCTCCTAGGCTCCATCGGGAAGGTGGACTCGGGTCGGAAGTTGCTCCGTGGTCCATGGAATGCAGGGGGTTCAACGGGGAAAGCTGGTTTCTGCTCTGCCGGGTGTACCTGTGTACAAGCAGTGCCTGATAAAATTTCTTGGCCATTCTAGGCTGCCAAAATGAAGAAAGACTAAAATAACTGTCTATACTTTCAATGCACGTACGCTGGTATCAGAAGCATATATTGAGGATCTGATGCTGCAAGCGCAAAAGATCAAGTACAACATCATTGGTCTGACTGAGGCGAGGAGGCATCAGTTGCATCATGCTGTATTTGACACTGGAGAAGAATTGTTCCTTGGAACATGCGACGAAAAGAGGCGTCGGTGGTGTTGGTGTCCTTGTCAACATGAACATGGCCATCAACATTGATTCATTTGAATGCCTAACAAACCGAATAGGACGATTACACTTGAAGAGATGTGGCCCACTGCCAGCAATTTCTATCTTCATTGTCTATGCACCAACATCCACATACAAAGAAGATGAAATTGAGAAATTCTACATGGAATTGGAGGAGTTCTATAAAAAAGATCACACCTTCTACAAGATCATAGTCGGTGATTTTAATGCCAAGATAGGACCAAGAAGATCGGCTGAAGAACTCCACATTGGGACCCATGGCCTAGAATGGAATGAACAGGGTGAGAGACTATCTGAGTTCATCATGTCCACCAAGACCATTCATGGGAACTCACAGTTCCAGAAAGCTGAAGCGAAACATTGGGCATGGGAATCTCCTGGCGGACAGTTCCACAAATGAAATTGACCACATCATCTTCAATGGACGGTTTTGTCTGACCGATGTTGCTGTCGTCCCCAAATTCCAAACAGGATCGGACCACCGTCTCCTTCGTGCAAAATTCTGCTTCCCCACTTGGGGAAAAAAGGCTGCAAAGTTTAAGAAGAGAACTCCCAGAACAACTACCAACTGGGAACTCTTTGGCACCATTGCAGCAACATGGGAAGATACCATCATTGATGACATCGATGAAGAATACAACCAACTGGTTCAGCACCTCCATGATTGTGCGAAGAATGCTGAGAGAGAGAAAGACACAAAAGAACGCCTGTCGTCAGAAACTCTCGAACTCATTCGCCAACGTGGCAAGGTGTGAGCCTCAGGAGACCAAATGCTAACGTCCAAGCTTGCTAAATGGTGCAGAGAAGTGATAAAAGAAGACCTCAAAGACAGAAGAGCAGAAATACTGGAAAATGCAGCAGAAGCCGGGAAAAACATTCGCACTGCCCGCCTGTCCTTCGCCAACTATAAGACCAAGATGACTGCCCTCCGACGCCCTGGTGGATCTATCACCTCTTCCAGAAAGGCAATGGAGAAGATTATCCAGGACTTCTACTCAAATCTCTTTGATAGCCACATCCACCTGCCCACATACCAAATTCCACAGGATGGATATGTCATTCCCAACGCTTCTCCCTTCTGAAATCCGACATGCCATCTCATCGGTAAAGAAGGGAACAGCACCAGGCCCAGACAAAGTCAGACCCGAACACCTGAAGAATCTGCCGTCGGTACTCATCAATACACTAGCTCAGCTCTTCACACACTACCTGTCCGAATGCAAGGTGCCCTCCCAATGGAAAACCAGCAGGACAGTTCTACTGTTCAAGAAGGGAGACATTCACGACATAGGCAACTATCGCCCCATCTGCCTGCTGTCCGTCATCTACAAGCTGTTTACGAGTCATCCTGAATAGAATTAGCAGAACACTAGATGAAGGACAACCATGCGAGCAAGCAGGCTTCCGGAAAGGATTCAGCACAATCGACCATATCCACACAGTAACCAAGCTCATTGAGGTTTGTAGGGAGTACAAGATGCCGCTCTGTCTAACGTTCATTGATTTACAGAAAGCCTTTGATTCTGTGGAGACTGAAGCAGTCATCGAAGCCCTAGCCAAACAGGGTGTTCAAACCCAATACATCAAGATCCTTCGTGAGCTGTATTATGGATTCACCACCAGGATCTCACCAATCTACAAAAAAGTGATCATTAATGTGAAAAGAGAGGGTTCGACAGGGTGATACCATTTCACCAAAACTCTTCAGTGCCACCCTCAAGAACATCATGTGACAATTAGAATGGGAAGGAATAGGAGTGAAGATAGATGGTCGGCAACTACACCACCTCCGCTTCACTGATGACATCGTTCTAATAACACCAAACATTAGCCAAGCGGCACAAATGCTGGCTGACTTCGACCGAGAATGTGGAAAGATAGGTCTACAGCTGAATCTAAAGAAAACAATGTTCATGAAAAAGGAACTAGTTCCTGAGACCCCATTCACTCTCAATGGAATAAACATCTCTGAATGCAGCAGTTATGTGTACCTAGGTCGAGAAATCAACATGATGAACGACCTAAAACCTGAGCTGCGCAGGAGGAAGAGAGTGGCATGGAATGCCTTCAAAGGCATCGAAGAAATAGCTAAAAGGACAAAAGAACCTCCGGCTCTGGGCACATCTCTTTGACTCCACCGTTCTCCCTGCATTAACATACGCCTCCAGAGACCTGGGACCTACGAAAGCAGGATGGGAATGCTATTCGGGTCTCCCAGAGAGGAATCGAAAGAGCTATGCTTGGAATATCACGCCTCACTCAAGTGAGAGAAGGAATCGGAGTTCTGACCTCCGTTGCTATTCCAGAATCAGGGACCCTGTCTCGTTTGCCAAGGCATCGAAAATCAGATGGGCTGAACATGTAATGCGATTTGGAGACAACCTCTGGACTAGAGCCGTTACCGACTGGATCCCACGGGATGTCAAAAGATCTCGTGGCCGCCCACCTACAAGATGGTCAGACTTCATTGTAAAGACACTGAAGGAACGGTTTGAGGCTCTTCATATTCCTGAATCAACCAGATGCCATTGGGCTACATTGGCACGTGATAGGGTCCAATGGAAATGTTACTGGTGCCCGCTCGAGCAAATCGATGAATAACGGGATTCAAGTGATCAAGTGATCAATGTGGATGATCCACTTGCAAAATTAAAACAAAATAAATAAGAATGGCCCCTATTTCATAGCTGTAGCTCTGAACTGTAGATTATTATATTTTTATTTAATTTTGTGGTCAGCAATGGTTAAAGCCTGGGATTGAGGCTCCTATTTATCTCTATTTTTTTGTCTTTACTGTTGTTGGGGACAGTGCTGGGGTTGAGGGAACAGGGTGCCAGGGATCAAGGCTAGAGTCCCTCTCACTTGAGTCCATCTTTGCTCTTGTGGCTTTGCTTTGGAAAGTAATAGCTAATACCCAAGCAACTTTGGCAAGGGGCAAGATGTAGTGAAATAGGGAGAGAGAGATGCTATGAAATTCAGAGACAAGTAAGAAGAAAGGGAAGAAAAGCGGCAATGATAGCCTTCTTTTTTTATTTTTTATTTTTACAGTTGCAAAGGTATACAATTAAAAAGTTCATATTTGGCTTTTGGTCATACAGTGTTCCAGCACCCATCCCTCCACCAGTGCTCATCCCACCACCAACGTCCCGGTACCCTCCCCTCTCCCCCAGCCCTCCTCCCTGGCAGGTTCTTTATTTCTTTCCCTTTCTCTCTCTCTTTCTCCTTTTCCTTCCCTTCCAGACTGGATTACAGAACATACATTAAAGGGTTGCTGTCATCTGCTAATAATGATAGCTCGACTTCTTCCTTGCCTGGCAATGATAGCCTTCTTGTTCTGCAGCTTCACTCAGTAGTCTTGGTAAAAATCACTGAAACACTGTGTAACCCTATGTTCATTGAAGTTCAATTTACAATAATCAGTGCATGAAAACAACCTTAGGGTCTATGAATAAATGAGTGGATAAAAATATTTTTTACACATACACACATAATGAAATACTTCTTAGAAAAAAAAGATAAACTCTTGGGGCCTGTGTGATAGCACAGTGGATAAGGTGTTTGCCCTTGCACTCCAGCCAACTTGGATTCAATCCCTGGCACTACATATGGTCCTCCAAGGTCCTCCAAAAGTGATCACTGTGTGTGGCCTAAAAAATAAAACAAAGAGCTGGAGCAATGGTGCAGAGGGTAGGGTGCTTGCCTCACACACAGCAGACCTGGGTCCGATCTTGGCATTCCATCCTCTGAGCCCAGACAGGAGTGACTCCTGAGCACAGAGCCAGGTGTCAGTTCGAGACACCGCTGGGTGTGACACTCCTCTCATCCTCAGCCCCCAAATAGAAGAACTCTTGTATTTGCAACAACATGAATGGGACTTGAAGGGATTACACTAAGCAAAATAAATCAGGAGAAAGACAAATAGAAAGACAAACATATTCCACATGTGGAATATAAAGATGCAAAACAAAGAAACAAGCAAAACTAAACTAAACAAACCATTGGATTCTAAGTGTATAATGGAGGGTACTGGCAGGGGAGTGGTGATGGAAGTAAAAAGTGGATGAGATCAATGGGCTTCCAGGGTAGGATATTGACACTTGGGGTTGTGTCATGACGGGACTACATACACCTAATGAGTGTGACTGTGTGCCTCTATAATTAACTATATAACAATGATTTAAGCTAGAGTTACCTAGGTAAATTACTACAAACAGATGGACAGATAGAAGGAAGTGGTATTAGAAGATCTAGAAGAAAATGGAACTTGAGAAGTGCTGGGTCCAGTCAGACAAGAACAGAAGCTTTGCCTGATGTTCTGCAATGTCAACTGGCCACAGAAGAATCAGTTAGGAAGAGGGTATCTGCACTTGAAGAGCCTGGCGCACCAGCCTTGAAGACTGAGAGTCAGAAAACGGCTCACACAGGGTCCATTCTCTATTACTTCCCAACAAAGTCTCTTGTGTCATAAACAAAGCTCCAAAGAGGTGGCCAAATTACAGCCCAAGACTTACTCTTTTTTTTTTTTTATTATCTGACCACTTTATTTTTGCTTTTCATAAATGCTATGTGCCAATTATAGTATACTTGACTGTCATTATACTTTTGTATATCTCTATATACATTAAGTATAACACAAATATTAATATAATGCAAATATTATAATATGCATTTCATAACACATGGTATATACTATATGATACAGATAACATGCACATTACTAATACACACTCATACAAACATATGAAATGAATTTTTTTTTGTTTACCGATTGAAAAACTTTTGGCAGTATGATAAGGAACCTGAAATGTTCTGAAGAAAGTACTCTTTAAAATAACATCCTTATGACTTATTCTAGAACCAGAGCATTTTAATAAAGGCGATTAGAGAAATTCACCTCAAAATAAGGTCTTTTCACAAAAGTGGCATGTTTTGTTTTCACCAAGTCATAACAGCCTTAGTAAAAATGTTTTCCATAGTGGAATATTTGAATTTTGCTGTAGAAGGCACTGAAAATGCCCTCGATATGCCCAACACAGCTGGAAATGTGGACTCCTGAATCTTAAAAGTGAGACTTACTTTTGTCCTCGGTGAGGCTTCAAATTTCTTTTTTTTATTTTTAAATTTTTTTAATATTTTATTACACCGCCATGTGATATACAATTACAAAGTGTTCTGTTTGGGTTTCCGTCATACAGTGTTCCAGCACCCATCCCTCCACCAGTGCCCCTTTCCCACCACCAATGTCCCCACTTCCCTCCCCTCCTAGCCCGCCTCTATGGCAAGTTCTTTATCTCTTCTCTCTCTCTCTTTTCTCTTCTCTTCACTTGTGGTATACTTCAAGATCATCATGTATATCTTTTTCCTTTTCATGCTCAGTTCTAGCTGGTATTATCATTTTGACAAATATTAGCACACTGTTCCCTTCTCTGTCTTACCTAACCACTGATTCCCCATGTTTGTGGTAGATTCCACCTTTATTGAAGATGCTCATTGAGCTTTGGTTCTACAGTGTTCCAACACGCACCCGCCACCCAAACCCATCTCCCATCACCAAGCCCCCACCCCTCCCCCTCCCGCACCTCAACCCTTGGCGGGTTCTGTATGTCATTTCTTTCCTCTTTATATCTCCTTCACAACAAACTTTCCGCTCTTCGTGAAGAGGCATTAAAAGACATTACTGTTCACTTTAGTGGACCGCCGCAGTGGCCGCAACCTGGCTCGACTTTTGCTCTGTTGATCTGGTCTGGAGGCAGTTTCGCAGAGTCCGCAGCAAAAATGTGCTAGTGTGATGGGCGAGTCTCATTCAGCTGCTCGGGCCCCCCAGAGGCGCGGGCCCCCCTCCCAAAACCCATCTGCCCTCCTCGGGTTCCTGGTCAGCTAGGCCCGGCCGGCCGGCGCCAGAGGCTTCAAATTTCTACCAAGCATTTCCCCATGTAATCTTTGGGTTCCATTTCAAATCCAGGAACGATAAAATGAGCACTCACCAACCTTTTAGAGGGAAAACATGACTAAAGTCCTTTTGTAAATTTGAAAAAACACAATTTTTATCCTATCTAGAAGAAAAATGCTTAAAAAGGAAAAAAAATCCTGTTTCCCATATGTCACAGCAACTGTGAGATGATAAAATTGTTAATACAAACAAATACCCTAAGATAAAAATATTCTCAATTTGGTAAAAAAAAAAATACCTCTACTGCTTCTTTTTCCCCCTTTATTTATTTCTTTTCATTTTTTTTTTTTTTTTTACGTTTTGGGTCATACCGCGCAATGCTCTGCAGCTTGGCTGCACGCAAGGCAAAAGCCCCACCTGTTGTGCTATCACTCTGGCCTCTAACCCTACTGTTCTTATCAAGGAAAAACTGTTTTCTCTTGAAATCAGAAACAATGCAAGAACATTTCCTTTTACCAATCACACTCAACATAGTGCTGGAAGCTCTAATATTCATGAAGACAAGGAAAGAAAAGGTTAAAAAAAACTAGAGAGAAAACAATCCTATTTGCAGAAGACACGTTTGCATAGAAAATTCTAAAGGAATAAGTTATTGCCACTCAAAATCTAAACAAATCTTTTGAGAACTCTGCTGACTGGGGAAAAAGCTCACATAAGAAAATTTTACTGAAAGATTTGATTTATTTATATAAAGTTCTTGAAATGATAAAGTGTAGACATGGAGAACACAAAGTGAAGTTGGAAATGGGTAGGGCCCCACAAAGGGAACATAAAAATCCTGTAGTGATGGGAACATTCTATATATTGACAATATTGATGCCAATATCCTGGTCAAGATATGATACTATATTTTAACAAGGTATTAGCACAGAGAAATTACCTTGGGTGTGAAGTGTACATGAAATTTCTCTATATTAATGTCTACAACTATATGTAAATCTACAATTGTTTTCAAATTAAAAGTGTAATTCAAAAAAAGGGGGTCTTGGCTGGAAAGATAATACAGTGGGTAGTTACTTGCCTCACACATGGTTTTGATCCCCAACATCTGATATTGTTCCCTTCAGCACCAGCTGGAATGAACGTTGAGGACAGTGTCAGGAGTAAGCCTGTGTAACACCAGATATGGCCCAAGTCACCCCCCAAACATTTTTAAATAGCTATCATTGATGTAAGAAAAACCTGACATTGACAACTGCCATATAATCCGATGAATCCAAATTCTCAGTTTCATGCTGGGAATGCAAAGATCATTTAAGGAAACTTGTCTAGAGATCGTCATGTGACAATTAGAATGGGAGGGAATGGGAGTGAAGATAGATGGTCGACAACTACACTACCTCCGCCTGCTGATGACATCATTCTAATAACACCAAACATTAGCCAAGCGGCACAAATTCTGGCTGTCTTCAACCGAGAATGTGGAAAGATAGGTCTACAGCTGAATCTCAACAAAACAATATTCATGAAAAATGAACTAGTTCTAGAGGCCCCATTCACTCTCAATGGAACAAACATCTCTGAATGCAGCAATTATGTGTACCTAAGTTGAGAACTCAACATGACGAATGACCTAGCACCTGAGCTGCGCAGGAGGAAGAGAGCAGCATGAAACACCTTCAAGAGTATCAAGAAATAGCTAAAAGGGCAAAGAACTTCTGGTTCTGGGCACATCTCTTTGACTCTACCATTCTCCCTGCATTAACATAGGGCCTCAGAGACCTGGGCCCTACGAAAGCAGGATGAGAACGCTATTTGAGTCTCCCAAAGAGAAATCAAAAGAGCTATGCTTGGAATATCACACCTCACTCAAGTGAGAGAAGGAATCCAGAGTTCCAACCTCTGGCGATGATCCAGAGTCAGGGTCACTGTCTCATTTGCCAAGGCTTCAAAAATCAGATGGGTTGGAACATGTAATGTGATTTGGAGACGACCATTGAACTGGAGCCGTTACTGACTGGATCCCATGGAACGTCAAAAGATCACGTGGCTGCCCACCTACAAGATGGTCAGACTTCTTCGTCAATACCCTGAACGAACAGTTTGAGTCTCTTCGTATTCCTAAAGCAAGCAGATGCCATTGGGCTACAGTGGCACATTATAGGGTCAAATGGAAATGTTACTGGTGCCCACTTGAGCGAATTGATGAATAATGGGATGTCAAGTGATCAAGTGATCAAGTGTCTAGCATCCTCAGGTGTAGGTAAAGGGAAGGCCATTATGATTGTGAACACATTATTCTAGCTCCTAAATGTTTCTTAGAGCAGTGTGTCTCAATCTTTCTGTGCCTGGCTCTCTTCCAACCTTATTTTCTTATTGTGATTCTCCTGTCCTACTGATTGGCGCCTAGTCTTAGGTCACCATCTTCCATCTACATGATTTTCATCGATGGCCCCTGACAATATCCTGATACTGCCAGTTGAGAAACACTGCTTTAGGTGAAAATTGAAATGATTACATTTTGAAATGAGCTTCATCTCCAATTACTAGGTGAAATTTCCTGAAACACAAGAGGAGGAAATCAGTTATCTTCAAAACAAGTTTAGTTCTAATAAAAAGAGCACAAACATGAAGCAGAATGTTCTTGGCACGTCACTTTGTATTAATTCTTCATTTTATGTATGTGGGAATATATATGCTCCAATTTTATACTCAAATCTCAGCCAGAGTTTCTTTTTTGTCTGAGTCTAATGTTTTTGTTGGGGTTTCATAACAAAATATGCATTGTTTCCACTGGGTTTATACCAGAAATAATTAGGTAAAAATGGTGGTACAATGAAAACAACACAGCTTTTATAATTCATTATTGATTGCTGCTAAACTTCACAACTTTCTGGGTGTAAGAACTGCCTTAAGTTAACTGCTACAAATCACCAAGAAGCATGACTGATTAGATGTAAGCATTCTTATTAGGTTTAATTGCCATAGTCTCAGAAATGTGACCCAAGTCAGTAACTGTTGGGTTTTTCAGACTCTTAAGATTTAAAAAGGAAATCTTTAAATCTTGGTGCCTATGTGGCAATGAACTTAGGACGTTCACAGATTATTTCAAAAACTGCCCAAAGCTTCACTCACACCTTCTGATGTCTTACACCACCAGACTTCGATTTCACAAACTTCTCTTCCTGCTTCCAGATCCAAGGCGTAGTCTCACAGCTGATGTCATTGTACTGTTAAACTCACAGCTCTCCATATTTAATTTTCTATTTACTATTTTCCCTAGAATAAATCTAAGATTCACAAAATGCTTACAAAACACATTTAGTTTATCCAAGGAAAGTAGGTAAGGGAAACTTCTTTCAGGTAGAATAATAATAAATACATTAAAATATTTAAATACATGTTATTTTTTAAATAAATGAAGTTTTTAAAAACAGATCTAAGGTATTGAAATATGAGAGGTCTTCACAGCTAACAATTATTTTTAGAAGGTTTGGTTTAGATCATCTTGACCATACTTCAGCCCTTTGAAATTTGGTTACCCAAATATGTTGTGGAATTCAGTGCTTGGAGTGTGTTTCATGGACCATTAGCAGCAGCATAAGCCAGGAGCTTGCTAGAAATGCAAATATTTGAAGGGGCTATTGAATCAGTCAAGTTAGCTGGGGAAAAAAATCCCCGGCAACTGTAATTCCCATCTGCATTATGAGAATCACAACATTAGATCAAAGGTAAAGTATATGTTATAGACTGAACTGTGCCCCCTCTCCCAAAACCACTATTGAAGTATTAATCCTTAGTGTGATTGTGTCTGGGGAATAGGGTCTTCAGGAGGTAACTATAGTTAAATGAGGTTTAAAAAAGGGGAGAGATAGAATCTCTACCCTGAGAACTGTGACATTACAAGGAGGCTGACATTCTAAGAGGAAAGAGAGAGGTGCCACTCATTTCTCTCCCTCTCTCCACCCCTCACTTCCTCTCTCCCTTCTTTCCCTCTTGCTTTCCCAGCAGTCACAATTTAGCTTTTTCATAGCCTACATTGTGATTGGGAACAACATGGTCCTGTCATAAATTGTTAGTAATGTGTCTTCTCCATGAGAACTCAGGCTCCATGGCAATAAATACTTATACTTCTTGCTCACCTAAAAATATTGTTGGTGGCTTGAATGATGCAATGCAAGTTCCTCATAAGACCCAACTGCCTACTTATAGGAACACTACTGCTTTCACTTGGGGTAAGGGAAGCTAATAGTTCACTGGGTGTTTACCCAAGTTCTTGACCTATTTGGTTGTTCCTGTAGTTTTCCTTCAGCTGATCCTCTCCCATATGTATCACAGCCAAATGTGACAGTTGTAGTTTCCATGACAGCTGTCACTATCCTACTAGTGGTTTTAAAATGAAAGCTAACCCTTTAAGCATCCTGAGTATAGAATTTTTTTGGGAGGGTCATACCCGGCAATACTCAGGGGTTACTCCTGGCTCTGCACTCAGGAATTACTCCTGGCGGTTTTCGGGACCATATGGGATGCTGGGGATCGAACCCAGGCCGGCCCAAGCCGGCCGACGGCAAGGCAAACACCCTACCCACTGGGCTATCGCTCCGCCCCAATGCTCCATTGGCACGTGATAGGGTCCAATGGAAATGTTACTGGTGCCCGCTCGAGCAAATCGATGTATAACGGGATTCAAGTGATCAAGTGATCAAGTGAGTATAGACTTCTTCATTGAACTTTCACCACTGAGCTGAGCCCTAGAACCTAGTGTCTCCAATCTAGGTTTTTAAGGCTGGTGGAGGCATACCGCCTGTTTTGTGATAGCAGTGTTCTTGGAATCACTGATTCTGCATTTTGGATTCTATCTCAAGAAGTGGTTGTGATTCATTCATGAATAAATGAATACATGGATTACACACAAACAAAATACACAGCACACACTGACTCCTAAGAGCCCACACACAAGTCTCTTTTGGGTTCCTTATACAATAATTTCACAGTGTTTGGATACCAGAGAAATCAGCCAAAGCTTTCCATCAGAACTCTGGTTAGTGACCACCACAAAGACATACCTATTGAATAATTCCTAGAATCCCAGTGGCTGAAGGTGATCTAAATGGTGAAAATTCATGTTCTTTTAACATGTGTGCTTGGCCATCTCATTCTTCTAGAGGCATGACCCCTATCCCACACTGGTCCTCAGCCATCTCCAACATGCCATACTTGAATCAACCTAACCTGCCTTGTTAAACTCTGTACCTGAAACCAGCTTGTTCATCTTTTTCACCTGTATTGCCTATCACACACACACAACTCACACACAACACACACTCACACGCACACACAAACACACACATTAAATATGTACCACATAGTGAGGTCACATTAACTAGAATCTTAAAATACATTGTGAATTTTGGCTAATGTACTAAATACTTTAAAGAGTTGTTAAGAGAGACCCCCTTCTCACCCAAACAAGCAAGAACTTCATTCAGCTACGCACAGTATAATTTGAAAATTACCCCCCCAAATATGATAGGTGATGCTTTAGCTCATTTTAGCTAAACCTGTGTCATTTTCACAGACCATAAATTAGCAATACTTAGATCACTTACCAAAGGTGCTAGCACAAACACGCAATTAGCTATCCAAAAGAGAGAAACCAACTACTTTAAATATTGCACTGTTTACTTTCCACACATTTATATCTAATTTCCACAGTTGGATGACTAGGGTTCTTCAAAGACAGAAACAATGGTTTACACAATTTTATTTACTCCATTACTCAAGCAGTTTTGACAACATTAAAGTAAAAATTGCCTACGTGTCCAAAACACAAACCACACAGTAAGCATAATTTAAGGGCAAATGACAAACTATTAAATTTATTGCAACATGTCATATGTATAATATGAACGCAAAACCTCTTATAATTCATTGGAAGACAATCCCTTCCTGTTTGGCAAATAAGCAAAGGGGGATTCACAAAAATATACAAGTGGTCATGAGATATTTGAAAATATGTTTAGCCCTACAAGTTATCAAAAATATAAACTTAAATTTAAAAGCCACAAGGTGCCTTGCTATCTTTTAAAATGCATCTAAATGTGGGGGTTACATAGATCATGAGTAGAGCATATGAATTTACATACATACAACCCAGGATTAATCTTCTGGCACCACAAACACACACAAAAATGTTTAAGTAATTATAAACTCTGTAGATAACTTTTTGGGGAAAGAGTGCTATCCTACATTTCTGGGATAAACACACAATCATGATGCTGCTAAATAAAAACTGAAAATAGCATGAGTGTGTACATATCATAAATTAAATGGATTGCAAATACAGAATGAGATAGAATAAGACCATAACATACTATCACAGAAATATTTTATCATGTGGAAATAATGCTTACAAAATGTGCCATAAATTCTTTCAGTGTAGAAAATATAGAAATACACAGAAATATTAAAATATCTGTGCTTAGAAAAATAGCAATTAATGCCTTTTTTTTGTTTGTTTTTTTTTTTATTACAATTACAAAGATATACAATTAAAAAGTTCATATCTGGGTTTTGATCATACAGTGTTCCAGAACCCATCCCTCCACCAGTGCCCATCTCCCACCACCAAGGTCCTCGGTTCCCTCCCCCCCCCAGCCCTCCTCCATGGCAGGTTCTTTTACTTCTTTCCGTTTCTCTCTCTTTCTCTTTTCCTTCCCTTCCAGACTATGGATTACAGAACATACATTAAAGGGTTGTCATGTGTATCTTTTTGCCTGTATTTAATGCTCAGTTCTAGGTTGGTATTAGTACCCTTGACAATTGTTAGCACACTGTTCATTTTCTGTCTTACCTAGCCTCTGACTCCCACACGTTTGTGATAATTTCCACCTTTGACAAGACCTCCTGATACATGTTTCACTTGACCGTGGATATTGGTATCATAATATGTACATATATATTTATGTTATGCAAATAAATGCAGTCATTCTGTTTCTGTCTCTCTCCTTCTGGCTAATTTCACTCAACATAATCTTCTCCATGTCCATCCATTTATAGGCAAATTTTATAACTTCATTTTTCCTAACAGCTGCATAGTATTCCATTGTGTAGATGTACCAAAGCTTCTTTATCCAGTCATCAATTCTTGGGCACTCTGGTTGTTTCCAGATTCTGGCCATGTGAATAATGCTGCTGTGAACATAAAAGTAGGGATGGTGTTTCCGCTGCATATTTTTGGCTTACCAGAGTAGATTCCGAGGAGTGGTATGGCTGGGTCAAATGGGAGTTCAATTTCTAGTCTTTGGAGGAATTTCCATATGTCTTAAGATGTTATCTGTCATCTACAAGCTGTTCACTTGAGTCATCCTTAACCAAATTGGCAGAACATTAGATGAAGGACAGCCATGGGAGTAAGCTGGGTTGCCAAAAGGATTCAGCACAATCAACCATATCCACATAGTAACTAAGCTCATTGAGGTTTGTAAGGAGTTCAAGATGCCGCTCTGTCTCACGTTCATTGATTTAAAGAAAGCCTTTGATTCTGTTGAGACTGAAGCAGTCATGGAAGCCCTAGCAAAACAGGGAGTTCAAACCCAATACATCAAGATCTTTCGAGAGCTGTATTATGGATTAACCATCATGATCTCACCATTCTACAAGGAAGTGATCATTGATGTGAAAAGAGGGTTGTGCAGCATGATGCCATTTCACCAAAACTCTTCAGTGCCACTCTCAAGAAAGCCATGCAACAATTAGAATGGGAAGGAATGGGAGTGAAGATAGATGGTCGGCAACTACACCACCTCCGCTTCACTGATGACTTGTTCTAATAACACCAGACATTAGCCAAGTGACACAAATGCTGGCTGACTTCGACCGAGAATGTGGAAAGATAGGTCTACAGCTGAATCACAACAAAACAATATTCATGAAAAATGAACTAGTTCCAGAGGCCCCATTCATTTCTCAATGAAACAAACATCTCTGAATGCAGCAATTATGTGTACCTAGGTCGAGAACTCAACATGATGAACGAACTAAAATCTGAGTTGCACAGAAGGAAGAGAGTGGCATGGAATGCCTTCAAGAGCATCAAAGAAATAGCTGAAAGGACAAAGAACTTCCAGCTCTGGGCAAATCTCTTCAACTCCACCGTTCTCCCTGCATTAACATACGCCTCAGAGACCTGGGCCCTATGAAAGCAGGATGAGAATACTATTCAGGTCTCCCAAAGAGGAATCGAAAGAGCTGTGCTTGGAATATCACGCCTCACTCAAGTGAGAGAAGGAATCTGGAGTTCCAACCTCCGTCGATGATCCAGAGTCAGGGTCACTGTCTCTTTTGCCAAGGCATCGAAAATCAGATGGGCTGGACATGTAATGAGGTTTGATGATGACTGCTGGACTAGAGCCATTACCGACTGGATCCGATGGGATGTCAAAAGATCACTTGGCTGCCCACCTACAAGATGGTCAGACTTCTTCATCAAGACCCTGAAGGAACAGTTTGAGGCTCTTCATATTCCTGAAGCAACTAGATGCCATTGGGCTACACTGGCACATTATAGGGTCAAATGGAAATGTTACTGGTGCCAGCTGGAGCAAATTGATGAATAATGGGATGTCAAGTGATCAAGTAAATGTCTAAAGGTTTATGACGATACAAGTTTTCCACATTGTTGGAATTTTGGTGAGGTCTTTTAGGAACAGAAAATAATGGAGACCCCTATTTTCAGGTTATTATATTCGTTAGGAATAATTCTTCATCAAGGAGAAAAAGTTTTTTTCAGATAATTTGCATCAATAAGAAAATAAATGCATTAAGGCAGGTGTCTCAGTCACAACTACACTGCAATAACAAAAAAGTACCCATTTGAGAGTGAAAGTGGGACCAATTGTTTTAAAATTTGCCTTAACCATAGAAATATTCAATGGGGAACCAGGGAAAAGGCATCTTGCATGCAGGATTCCTGGGTTTGATCCTTAACACTTGGTGTCTCCCCCAAATGCTTCTTTTTAAAAATATTTTATTATACTAGTGTAAGATATACAATTACAAAGATGTTCATGTTTGGGTTTCAGTCATACAGTGTTCCAGCACCCATCCCCCACCAGTGCCCATTTCCCACTGCCAATGTCCCCTGATTTCCTCCTCCCTTACCTAGCCTGCCTCTATGGCATGTTCTTTATTTCTTTCTCTCTTTCTTTCTCTCTTCCTTCTCTTACACATTGTGGGTAGGATTCCCCTCACCATACCCCTACAGATACACAAAAGAAAAAGAATGAAACATTTCCCAGAGCATGAAGTAAAGAGTCCTAGGAATGGGGATGGAGAGTGCACCCTGGGACAGCAGGAAGTGGATACTGGGGGCATGATGAAGACAGACCATAATTCTTGGCTCTGCTAAAAGTAATTAAGACCTCAAGAAGACCAGTGACTCTAGAGAAATCTTCTAGAAGATTCTCAGAAGATTCTCTATGGTGTTTAATACTAGTCCCATTAGAGAGATATGCCCACAGATAGCCAAATTATGAATCACAAGATATATTTTAGAGAGGAAAAGAAAAGAAACAAAATCATGGGAGGAGGAAAGAAAGCAGTTATGGGTTAACAGGCACAGGGCTTCAGTTATCCCAGTGATATAAGTGAGGATATAGACATATACCCAAAACAGATTCAACAGAACTGAAAGAATTAGATCTAAGCTGAAACCACTGAAACTTTTTAATGTGCCTGTCAAGATGATAGGTGAGGATGGGAAGGGAATCTAGGAACACTGGTGGGGGGGAAGTTGCATGCTTAAAATGCAACTATCACTAACTTTCTAAGTCATGGCTCGTTAATACATTTTTAAGACGTATTTTCATGTCTCTAATCAAGAGCTCAAACAGCAGTATGATTCAGATTGTTTAGCAACCCTATGGGTGGGTCTTGGGTGGTAAAGCTGCCCCAAGCAACCTGGCAGCACTCAGGGTTTACTCCTGGCTCTGCATTCAGGAATCTCTCCTAGTGAACTCAGGGGACCTTATGGGGTGTCAAGGATCTGACCTGGGTTGGCTTCATGCAAAACAAGTGCCTTGTTCTCTGTGCTATCTCTCCAGCCCAAAATGTACCTACCAGATGCCTTTTTTTTTCTTTTTGAACTTGGCCCACACCTATTGGTGCTCAGGGATTACTCCTGGCTATGTGCTCAGGAATTACTCCCTGCTGGTGCTTGGGGGCACTATATAGAGTCAGGAATTGATCCTGTGCCAGCCACATGCAAGGCATATGCCTGACCTGCTATACTACCACTCCTGCTCCAAGAAGGAGAGTTCTTAACTCATGGTGACACAGTTTTAGTTTGGGATAATGAAACCGTTCTGGAAAGAGATGGTTATTATGCCACACAGCCACCAACCCATCCATGAATTTCACATACATTTTATAAAAATCAAAGTAAATATACCTAAAGATGATATGTGCCAAATGCAAATAAGCAAAACCTCAATCCTTTAAGCATGTGGCATTGTTTTGCTCAGCAACTGTTCCTCAAGAGGTGAAAGCCCATAAAAAATTCATTTGTTAAAATGTTTCCTCTCAAACAGTAGAAATCTAAATTATAACTATTAACCAATTAATGAACTATTAGTGAAGGGAAATCACTGTCACACGGATTCCCACTGAACACGCTCTCATTTGTGTTCAAAATAAATGAGGATGTGGCAGCAGAAGTACCTATTATTCACATTACACTTGTCACAAACTCTAAGGACAAACCACAGAGAAAACCCACAAGCACTAGGAAAGCAGTGGCTGACCCAGAAAAGAGCCATGCTCTGGTGAGAACCAAAGGATTGGGTTTCTTCTCTCTCGGTGAGTGACCTCATAATGACTTTGATCTGAAGGTCAATGACATTGTCTTTGTATTTCTGATTTGTCTTCAAGGACCAAGTAGCCTGGAGTCATGAACAGAATCACTATTTCTAGTTTACTAACTAGAAATTAGGAAACAGAATCACTATTTCCTATTGCTCAGCCTCTGGATCCTACTCCTTGAGGTGTTGCAGGTGTGGCTGTGGGCCCAGCTGCAAGGGCAGGTGGCAGACAGGAGACAGGCTTGTCTACATCCAGGGGCCTGTGGGCCCTGGATGGTTGATGGTCTGACATAGAAAAAGACTGAGTCCCCTAGGATGAACCCAGAGCCACAGCAGAGACTGGCAAGCTACCAGGGTGTGTCGGGAACGCCGCCGGGTCCCCGACAGTGTCAGGACAGAGGTTGTCTTCTACCTCCGAGGACGCCAGGAGAAAGATGAAAACTCACGAGTCCGGTGCAGTTCCAAAAATGGCTTTTAATAGTACAAAAGCTCTTCCACAGCAATCCAATATAATGAACAAACTCTAGCTCTGGTCCGAACTTAGACCATACAAAAGAGCCTAAGTCTCCCACCAAAGAGAGAGGATGTCACCCGAGCTGAGTCCTACCCAGAAGGAGCAAAAAGGCCAAAGAGCAAAAGGCCAAAGCCAAAAGCCAAAAGCCACAGGAGCCAAAAAGCTGAAGGCTGAGGAACCAAAAGGCAAAGGTGAAGGGGCCTCAAGTCAGCCCCTTATATACACCAAAGTAATCCAATCGGGAGGTTGTCATGCCAACAAAGAACCCTAAACAGAGTGTAGGGCCACACTCTATTGCAGGTATAAACAAAGGTTACACCAAGGACTAATCCCGAGATTATCTCTTATGTAAAACACTGGAGAGAGAGGGGCTGATATAAAGTAATACATCTTAACTTCATGAGCTTCATGTAATCTAGATGGTACCCACAAGGTCCTTATTATTATCTGCACCAGTGTGATTCTGAGTATCTTGTTCTCGTACTGAAAGGGTCATACTCGCCTGCTTAGAGCAAACTAGTATGATCCTTCCTATAGTCTTCCTTTAGTCTCAGCGTAGCCAGGGTGGTAGTCTCCTGGTAAATTCTAACTGTCCCACGTTGGGTGCAGTGGGTATAAAGAGGAGCTGCGCCCAATCTAGAAAACATAGAAGTCTTAGTAGATGTATAAGTCAGAAGTTATTCAATCAAGGTGACTTCTGTAACTGCCACACCCTCTAGCAGTGTTTACATAGAAGAGAGATCTCATTAGAATGAACCTTGGCTTAAATAAGATTAAGCTGGGAGTGAGCAAAACAACAAAACTCCCAGATTAGCTAAACATGTCCTCCAACAAGGGTGTATTCAATATGCCAAAAGCAGTAACAGTAATAGATCTCATTCCCAACGAATGGAGATGTGACTGGCACCCGCTGGAGCAAAAAGGATAAACAATGGGAAGACAAGTGACAAGACAAGTGACAAGTGACAGCCCCTGGAAAAGGTTTTGATACAGGAACAGAGATAATCAAGGGCATGCCTTGGCTGCTCTGAATCAGCAGTTACAAGCTCCAAAAAAGTGCTCAGAGAAAATTCACTTCTGTTGGAGGGAAGTGGTCTCCCAAGAAGTGCTCAGAGATCACCAGTGCCACTGTGATCAGTGCATAGTAAGAGGACATGAAGTTTTACCAGGGCTCAAACTCAGGCTCTTCTCACCGGGAGCTATTTCCTAGCCTTGAAATTCTCTTCTTTGTGGAAATGAAGAAACCCAAAGGTTTTGTTGTGCATGTAGACCAGTAAATGATATGTAGCAGCCCTCACATTTTTGTTATAACCCATGGAAACCATAAATGAATTTTGTATAATCCAATATTTTGTGGTAAAACCATTTATCCAGCCTCAGCAGGGGTGCAAAGCCTTCAGGGCTGGAAAGTTGTTTACTATTAACTTGGGAGTGTCATTATTAAATTTAGCAGCCTTGGCCTAGCAGCTCAGTGTTTGTATGCAAATAGCCCCTCAGTTACACTTCTCTTTTCCTTGCCCCTTTGGCAACTTTTGCAAGATCTTTAAGGATACCAGGCTTGACCTGAGACTTCTGTGTGCCCAAGGCCAGCACAGTGGTCCCAGAGTGGACCATCATTAAAAATGTGTTAGGTGAAGAAATTCTTGAGGAAGGGGCATTTTACTTAGGGTAAATACATTCAAATGAACTATTATTTGCAAATTTCTTGGATAAAGAACCATGGATTACCAGGGCTCACACCCGAAGGATCTCCATTGTTATAATAAACTAGTTCTCCTTAAAAAAATTTTTTTAAGACTCTATCTGGGAATCCATCTAAAGATACATATTTTGTGGGGCTGGAGCAATGGTCAGTGGGTAGAACATTTGCCTTGCACATAGCCAACCCAGATTCTATCCCTGGCATCCAATATGGTCCCCCAAGCACCGCCAGGAGTAATTCCTGAGTGTAGAGCCAGGAGTAACCCCTGAGCATCGCCAAGTGTGACCCAAAAAAGCAAAAAACTAAAGAATTAAAAAATAAAAAATCAACACATACAGATAGCTCCGGGGCTCCAACTCACTGCCTTACTCTTTGCCATTTAGCCATTCCTGCAGGTCCTGCAAAATATGTTTGTTTGTTTGTTTTCATAAGTTCCGTGGTTATTGATAAAGTTGACCCTTGATATGCAGAAATCATTTATCCTGTGAGAGCAGTCTATTCATTAGGCAGCCATTGTTAGTGACTAAAAATACATCAGAGCAGCCAAGACCTCCTTGCCATTTATCTTAGAGACGTGATTTGAGCAAGCTCCTTTTAGAGAAAGATCATTAAGAGATAATGACAAGATAGCAAGAAAAGAATCCACCAATCTCGGTGCCTCCAAGCAGGTACAGAGGACACACATTTGGGAAGAAAGGATCACAAGGGGCCAGAGCGATAGCCCAGCGGGTAGGGCATTTGCCTTGCATGCGGCCGGCCTATGCCGGCCTGGGTTCGATCCCGGCATCCCATATGGTCCCCTAAGCACTGCCAGGAGTAATGCCTGAGTGCACAGCCAGGAGTAACCCCTGAGCATCGCCGGGTGTGACCCAAAAAAGCAAAAAAAAAAGTTCACAAACAGCAGGAAAATTCAGTGAGACTGAAGCACAATACATTCACTTCCCGGAAGAAAAGCAAACATAGAAGTTCAGCGGGAATAGACATGATTTACAAGGGGGTAGAAAGATTTGGGCAGGACTAAGTTGACACTTCCTACCTATGGAAAGGAAGCATCACACATTTTCATATGCTTCCTAAAGGCATCATGAATGTGAACACTATCCAAATAAGGAAAAGCAAAAGAAATGCTGGCACATAACCAAAAGTATGTGAAGTTACTCATAAAAGGTCATCATCTTGGAGATGAAATGAGAAGGAAATGCAAAAAAATAGAGGATTTGCATGAGATGGTACAGTGCTATCACACAGAATAATGTCTTTTAAAGGTTTCATTTTTAAAACAAACAAAATAGCCTTCAAGTTATTTTACCTTTCTATTTAGGAACTTGAAAAAAGTTTCTGAAAGAACTACTTGGAATTTCAACTGAAGAATTTCCCCAAGTTGCTAAAAACAGGACCCTCTTATGAGACATTCTTTACCAAACACTCCACATGAAATATGTACAATTTACAAGTTCAAAGGGAAATGAAGTAAATGCTCTTTTAAGAAACAGAGATATGTTAATCAGCAAATTTATATTTCAACAAATCTCTGGTGCTTAGGCTCAGAGAAGAGAAATGTAGAAACTATTTTATCTGATCACATGACAAAGATAGCAAGATATTTTAGACTTTCAAAGTCATAAAAACCTTCAAAAGCAAAGTGGACATTATTAAAAAAGTATTTTCAAAGTCTACAGTTTACTGAATGCCCTTTGTTGTTTTTCTAGGAATTGTCTCAGTTTCTTCAGAACAAATCCTTTTTACTAGGTGATGGCAAAACGTATGCAGTGTGCTGATTTTATCCACTTTCGTCACCCACATCACTCTATCTTAAACGTAACACATGAAAGATACCATCTATATTTGCAAGTAACAGCAAATTAAGTCATAAATCAGTATCTGGAAAGGCAGAGTAGTACTTTCCAATACAGTGAAACTTTCATTTTCCTCACTCTGAATATGACAAATAATCAAACAGCACACAAATGAATACCTGCCATCTTGGTGATAACTCTAATAATGAGACTAATTATGTCTATAACTGCATTTGTTAAGATTTCTTTTTCCTTCTCATCATACTTTTCTTTCATTCCTCTGGAAAGTAAATTCTTTTTACTTCTGACTAAGATCGAGAGATGCTGATCCAAATATCATTGAAAGTTTATAGTATGGAAAGCTCTTCCAATCTTAAGTAAGGTACCTCCCAAATAACTGAAAATTTGTACTCAAACATGTCTGGATATGCAAGGATTCTAGAAACCCTACTCACGAGTGCCAGAAGGTAGAAAGAGACCTATGTCCATCAATGAATGAAAGGATTAAAAAAATGTTATATATGATTGTTTTATCTTTCAGAGGTTTTAAAAAAATAAGTATCTAGTAGCTTTGGAGGAACATCCTAATATACGTGGACCCCTAAAAGGCAGTGTTTGTTCCATCCATCATTAATTAGCACTTTACGCACAGTGCTGAGCTCTGAAAGTTCTATTCTTCCCTACCTCCACCCAATATGTATGCTGGAATCTTATACCCTCTTAAATTCAAAATACTTCAATAGTATTTGATGATAGTGTCAAAAATGATTGATGGTAAGTAGTTGGGGACTTTAGGGAGGCCTTAAGTCACAAGGGTTTAGGGTGCATGGGCATGACATCCTTATAAAAGACATTAGGGGCTGGGGTAGCTGGACCCTTTTTGTTACGTGGGGACATTGTAACACTATGAGCTAGGAAGAGAACCCTCACTAGTGGTGTAGGCACACTTCCAACATGCCGGCCTCTGAGAAATACTTTTCCTCATTACATGGTCTCGGGCATTTTGTTACAGCAGCTGGAACAGACTAAGACACTAAGGAAACAATCTTCCGTAGTTGACAGCAAAAGGCATTCTTATCTCACAAAGGAACTGGGAAAAGGTCACTGGGGAGATATTTCCTGGGATGCACAAGGTAGGAATAAGGGAAGATAAGATTTCTGTAAATCAACCTAATGCATGAGAAAGGAAGGACTACTGATATGTAGAGAAGAGAAAGGTTGAAAATGGGATTTACCAAAAGCTGCACAAATGACAGACAGAAAAAAGTGAGTGAACTCAGAAAGCTGTATCTGCCCATTCCTGAGCTGCCCTCTCTGTGGCTCTCCACTGCTGACCTTCTTAGTAGCTCCCCACCTCTGCACATCTCACTCCCATCTCCAGGGGCTGGTGATGCCTGGAGTTTCCATTACCTGCCATCACAGTGCCCCACTGTACAGTATAGAAAGGCTCTAATGAGACTCTCACCCTTGTCCTGGTGCCTGAAAATCCCCTCATCACTTTCCACTTGGCAAGATCATTGCTCTTCCATCTCTGCTCACACTAACCCTCTGCGACCATCATAGCATCCCCAGGGCAAAGTTAGCCTCACTTTCTGGGGCTGCATCCAAGTTTTAAAGGATATGATGTTGATAGCATATAGGGGACCTCTTTCCAGCAAAGAATACAGATTTGAGTGTTGAAGTGAACAAGTTAATTCGTATGAGAAAAACAATCATGATAGATTTCATATTGATTGACAACCTTGCAGAACACTAGACTCTTCATAAGTAATGTCTTCCATATTTCCGTAACACTTTTCCCGAATTTTTCTTTGATCAGTTCTCCATGGGACAATTTTACATTTTCAGTTCTCTGTACAGAGACTAGAATGATCTTTTTATTCTCCTCTAACATAATTGGTAGTACTTTGGTTCCTATTATAGATTGTTGCAAAGATTTATTTCAGCTTTAGAGCTCAGTGTTAGAAATGACACTTAAAATTTGAAGACTGTTGTCAAATCTGGGGAATTTTCCTGAAGTTTTTTCATAATCAAACCCTCTACTACAATACAACACATCTGAAACTTGAAGAATGTTCTAGAGACTGCTTCTGACTCTATCCTTACAAGTCATGTTTCTCTGTTTCCTTACAAGTCAAGTTTCATCAAACTTACAAGAGTTTGATGCCTGAAGCTGAAAGGCATATTTCAATCGTGATACAACTCCTGATGTAGAAGCTTGATGTCACAGCACTGGTGAGCCAAAGTACCAGGTGAGAAAAGGATTTGGGGAAGTCATCCTAGACAAGGAGGATGAACAATAATCTCACCACAGCCACACCAACTAGCTCATAAACTAAAATAGAGCCCAAACTCAACATTCCCTCAGCTGGTTCCAAAAATGTTGTTGGCTTTGTCTGTGCTATCTAAAGCAAAGGAAAAACATGACAGGAAGGTCAGATAAAAGAGAGAAATTTAAACCAGGTTTTAAAAAATAACTTACTCTTGTGTCAGGAGATCATACAAAGATTAAGACACATGCTTACATGTCAAGTGTCAGATCCCAGTTTGATCCCTGGCACTATAAGGTACCTTGAGCATTATCAGGTTGGCCCTAGAGGACCAGATAATCCCAACACTGCAAGGTCCAAATAATACGACGTCCTCAGACCCTTGTATTGTACTGTCAGTTCAGTTGACAAAGAATGGTTGGAAGTGACTCCAGATACCCTTGAGTCACCACTGACACCCACCACTGCTCATGTGTGTGCATGTGTTTGTGCACACACACACACACACACACACAATAAAATAATATTACTTACTTTTGAGCTTGGAAAACAACTCAGGTGGTAAGCACATGTAGTCATGTTTGAAGCCCTGAGTTCAATTCCTGACAAGGCAAGGCCACCACCAACAATGACTGTGTGTAGTCCCAAGCTTGTTGAAACACTACTGCAAATGGCACTTATTTAAAAACAGGGTTGGGAAGCAGCCAAGAGAACTGGTGCTTATATTTCACCTGTAGGGGCCCAAGTTCAGTTCCAAACACTCTATGTTCCCCTTAGCCCTGAGATAGGAAAAGTCCCTAAACACTGCCAAGCCCCAAGCAAACACAGGGGTGCAAGAGATGGCTAAATGGCTAATATGCTGCCTTACAAGCATGGGACCGCAAGTCTGATCTGTGGTGCTGCACGCCAGATTCAGTCCTCACAGGTCTATGTTGTACTGCCTGAGACCCCTGGCATGACAATCTTTGTTCACAACAGAGGCAAAAGTGTGCAAGCACCAAAATAAAATGGTGCAACCACAGTAATCAATACAACTTAAAAGATGTGTGAACACACAGCCAGGAAGTGAGGGGACCAGCAACCAAGTGTGTGAGCACCACAACTAAAGTGTGCAGGCTCCAGTCAGCACTACAATCAGAACACAAGACACTGCAAAGACAGCACTTGAACTCTGGGGCTGGAGGGATGGTACAGTAGGTAGAGTGCTTGCTTTGCATACGGCCAACCTGGGTTTGACCCCAGCACCCTGTATGACCCCCAAACTCCACCAGAATTGATAGCTGAGCATGGAGCCAGGAGTAAGGCCTGAGCATAACCAGGTGTGATTCCAAAACAAAACACAAACAAAAAAAATTGACACAAGTGTAAACACAACTATGAAAAAAGTGCAACCTGGGATTAGCACTGGGCCAAGCATGACAGCACAGAACCGAGCGTGATGCCTCTCAAGCTCGCATCTCCAACACCCAAGCACTACAACCCGCTGTTAGCATAAATCTGATTAAAATCTCTCATCACATGACCATTCTGTTGAGACCTCAGCAGCAGGCTAGGCAAAGGAGCAAGTCCTGAAACTTCAGCTTTCTTAGCTTCAAGGTAAGGCAAAGTCTGGGCTCTTCTCTGGCACTCTATTTATATTCCTTTGGGATCCAATCATTAAAAGAGTATACTGTATTATTTACTTACTGGTGGAGATGTGATTTCTGGAGAGTGAGTACTATATCTATTCACGTAGCTTTCTCTGACTCTAAAATACCTGGTGCATAGTAGTTTTCAAAGCAAGGAAGGAGAGGCTGGGTAAAGTATGGGATCTAGGAGTTTCCTATTGGCCACCAGGGGGTGCTGTTGAGTGGTGTTGGATGACGGATTGGTAGGCAAGAGAGGTGGGCTATGCTTTTCAAAGATGCTTAAAATGAGATGTCTGTAGCTCCAGAGACAAGACTAGTGTGTGTAACGAAGCAAAGTGGGTCAAGAAATGGAAGCCTTGAAACTCCTGCTGTGGGGAATCACTAACTTGGCGGACTACCTCCATTTTCAACTTCTCTAGACCTGAGCACAGCTTTGATGAGTGGTTAACCTGAGCAGTATTCTGAAAACACCACACCCAGGTCTGTGCCTTATATTTATAGAGCTTTTAGCACAAAGGCATTTTCATCAAAGCTCTTTAAGAGCCGGGCACACCCTGTCAAACCCATGAGCTCCATGAAAGAAATTGCAACTTCACAGCAGCCTGAGGTCTGAGCTGGCGAACAGGAATGCTTTGGAACACACTCCATGGCCACAGGCGAGCAGCCCAGCTTGAAACCGGTGGGAAGAATGACATCAGGTGGGGCCAGCCAAATCCCTGCTGAGGGGCTCTGATCTGTTTTTCTGGAAGAAAACATGAACCTGATGCCTACTGAACATGGGGCAGACATTCTAATAGGCTCTTCAAAGAACTTATTTCACTGAAGCCCAATAATGTCTGTGCCCACCTCACAAAGGAAGAAACAGAGGCTGAAAAAAAAAGCAAAATAACTGACCTCCGGGCAACAACCAAGGACCAACATTAAGGTTAAAACTTAAATCCATCTGTCTTAATAGCTGGTTACTTTTTTTTACTGCTGTCCTAATATCTCACCTACATTGATTCAGAAAAATAAAATTATAAAACAGTGAAATTTAAGCTTACATGAACAGAGGACAGTTCTGGGTCTTGGATTATTTAAGACTGAGACCATAGTAAAGGTCTTGGTACAATTTGAACAAGAGGATACACAACAGATAGCACTTACTCTTCTAGTGACAAACATCTGGAACACAGAAAGCTCTGTCTGGACCCTGTCTCTGGGAAGGTTGTTATAACTCCACTCAAAACCTCTTGTTTTGAAAGCAAGGAGTTCCCAGTGGGAACCAAAATGGGTCACTCCCCAATAGCAGTTAAAATTGGTAAGAGAATTACACTTTTCATAAAGACCCGCAATTCTCCTCCAAAATTTGCTAAAAATTCCTGCTTTCAGAAAGAATGGAGGTTGAATTCCCAGCTCTGCCTCTTACTAAGCTGTCAGCTGACCCCAGACATATGTCTTTATTTCCTTGCCCATCTGTGCTAGGGAGATATTATTGTTGTACAGATTGCAGTACAGATTGTTATGCAAATGAGGGAAACAAATGTTAGCAGCCTCAGATGATGATGATAATAATGACAAGGGCTATAATGTTGTAACTTAATATCTGTGTTCACTTCTACTAGCAACATCATCCTCTCCTGGGCCAAGTTCAACATCTCTACAACTTCACCCCTCAACCATCCTTTGGCAGCCATCACTCCACTCTCTGTGACTGAGAGTCTAATGTTTTCAGATCCCACATGTGAGATCATTCAGAATTTGGTTTTCCCTGTTGGACTTATACCAAGCACAGTGCCCTCAAGCCCCAACAGCATCATCACATACAATAGGATTTCCTGCATTTTTGTGGCTAAATAATATTCCATTGTACTCCTGTGTGCGTATCCCTCACTTTCTTTCCCAACTCATCTGTCAATGGACTTTTTTTTTAATCATGGTCCTACTCAACAGTCGAGTTGTAAAGTTCCCAGAATTTAACAGTTGGTTCTTGTAATGTAGCAGCCTGCTCCGCAAATCACCAATCACCAAGACTGTTTCAATAACCTAAATGAAAAAGAACGACTTAGCCAAGGATGTCACTCAGGAGGTAGTCAAATGGGGTCATGTTGACTCCCTTGATGGAGGAAAGCAGAGAGGATGTGCTGGTGGCAGCATTTGTGGAGGGAGGGAAAAAACTCACAGGTGACTCATGTCGCTTTGTGTCTCCTGCTCCCAGGGTGGTGTGCCATGAACTTTCTTCATTGCTGGCAGAGCTGTTTCTTTCCTACCTTGAAACCATCTCTGCACTATGAGAGAATTCTGAGATCTAAGGTCTTCTGTTTCTTTTTCATTTATATAAAGGAAAAAAAAAACAAGTCAGGATTCTAAAATCATTATCTTCTTCATGCAAGACAGTATCCTTTGTTTTGTAACGTATATGTGTATATATATATATATATATATATATACATATATATATGCATATATATACATGCAAAATACATATATAGTGTATATATGACACTGTTGGGCTCTAAGCAGCTAGTATTGGGGCCCGGCACTTTCCCGCCATGAGGCCTTGTAGGCGGGGCCCAGAGGTGGCCCCTATTCTCAGGGCAGTGGAGCTTCCAGATGCTCAAGAGTTTACACCCACTTGAAAACCATCTGTGCTTATCCAATGGGAGACTGGCAGGCAAATGATTTACATCTAAGGTGAGGCAGGATGTGCCTGGTCTTCAGACCATAGGAATATGTAGATCAGTGATTGATACTTTGCAAATGCTAAATCAGTGATTGTTCTCTGTTTAATGGCCCAGGATGCTATGTGATTTGTGCTTGTGCCCCTCTCCACAAAAAATTGTATAAAAGGCTTAAACTGTGCTCAGTAAACGGGGCTGCTTTCCAGAACCCCGATGCATTGGTGTCTTCTTTTCCTTTCTGCTGCAGCAGCAAGGCGATGCTTCTTCCCAAGTCCTTCCCTCTCCTTTCTCAGGGATGAAGTCCAGCAAGATCCAGGTCTCCATCATTCGTGTGGGGTGGGGGGGTTTGGAGGGAGTCGCTGGCCAGGGCCTCCCTACATGATACATAAATATTCATATATGTGATCTATAAAGAAGAAGAGGAGGGTGGGAAGGGATTGAGGGTGGGAGGGAAGAGGCTGGTCCCCTCTGGGCAAGGAGCGAAGTGGGAGAATAAGAGCTAAGTCCTTCCTGAGCCGTAATGGTGAGCTCCATATTCTCAAAGAGAATTCAGATTCTTTACACCAGCAGTAACCAAAATATATTTTAGTTTCTTTCATTTGAAAACTAAAGACTCTAAGGAGAAAATGGGGAAAAAACATAAGTATATAGTGACTAGTTTCATGGAGGCCAGAAAGATAGTACAGTGGATAGGGTGCTTCCTTGCATGCGACCAACCCAGGTTCAATTCCTGGCACCCAAATTGTCCCAAGCACAATGCCAGGAGTAAGCCCTGAGTACTTCCAGGTGTGACACACAAAAACAAAAAGTGAAGCACATAGAAGGCCAGGGGTAGGGCCAAGCAGCAGTACTCTGCGCAGGTGCAGGGACTAGCCAGAGGGCGTGCACTGTCCAGACTCCCAGGACAGGATGCAAGGCCTCTCCCCTCAGGTGAGCCCCATTCCTCTGTTAAGAGATCCTTCTCCTCTCTGAGCCTCCAATGAGGAAACATACTGTGCAAGGATAAAAATAATATTGTTGTGCCTCATAAGGCCCCAGGATGACAAGGACTGGACTGGGGAGGGTGGTCAAGAGTAGAAGTCTTTTGAAAAGGAACATACTGGGGCGGGAGCGATTGCCCAGCGGGTAGGGCGTTTGCCTTGCACGCGGCCGGCCTGTGCCGGCCCAGGTTTGATCCCCGGCATCCCATATGGTTCCCCGAGCACTGCCAGGAGTGATTCCTGAGTGCAGAGCCAGTAGTAACCCTTGAGGAGTGATTCCTGAGTGCAGAGCCAGTAGTAACCCTTGAGGAGTGATTGCTGAGTGCAGAGGCAGTAGTATCGCCGGGTGTGACCCAAAAAAGCAAAAAAAAAAAAAAAAAAGAAAAGGAACATACTTCTCAGATGTGAGTTTTTTCTTGTAAGTTGCTTGGGATAGTCTGTGTGTGTGTGTGTGTGTGTGTGTGTGTGTGTGTGTGTGTGTAGTGACAGCAATATTATCCTTTCTGAAGAAACCGACAAGATCTTTTCCCATCTAGTCTGAGAAAAGGATGCCCTTCGGTAGCTCAGCTGCCCTGAGAGGAATCTTGAGCCTACGAGATCCAGTCATCCTGACTCAGCCGCCTTTTTGGACCTGGCACCCTCCTTGAAAATAAAGAGAGGGATTTGTCCTAAAGTAGAAGGAATTAAAAAGCAGAAGACACAACATGGATCCCTTTCCTCTCCTTCAAGAGCTCCTCCATAAATGAAGGCAGGTGGAGGATGCCCACTTGTCCTCACTATGGGCAGAGCACTTAAATGATCAGGTAGTAGAGGACTCTTTGCTGGGGTGAGTGGAGTGTCCTTCAGAGTTGGCGCTGGACAGGCTGGGGAGCAGCCACTGGACCTCAGACGAGACACTTGGTATTGACAACCCCGGAGGGCTCCTGAGCTGATCAATATCAGCATTCTTCTTCGGCCTGAGCCTAAAAGCTAAAGAGACGGGCTGGTGCATATGTGATCACTAGAATTTAATTATATATCATATTGATTTTTAATTAGAACTTTGGTGAGGGCCTCATCTATTAAAAAATATTCCAACTGGTAAATGGGTTTTACCCAGTCCATCAAGTCATTTGAAAATCACTGCTCCCTCTGACATTTGACCCTCTTAACAAGGAGAAAACCTGCTATGCAACCCTCCCAAAGAGGTTACAAAGACCTTGAAACCAGCTAGCCTTGCTCCAAAATTTTTATAGACGTTCCATACTACACATAATGCTAGTCACCAGGAGAAACCAGGAGAGGGGTTTCTGTGTTGCTATTTATAATGAATTCCAATTAACACGATAGATAACCCCATTGACTTTGATTCCTTGCCTAATATCTTTGAGAGGTTGGTCCAAAGATACAGTCTGGCTTAAAATCAGATCTGGCACCAAAGCTTTTTCCTCATTTGACCCTTGTTTTCAAGCAGAGCTAGAATGCGCCAACGCCTCCCGAGTTCCATTCGCTCAGATCCTCAAGACTCTTAGACAAGCACATTATAAAATAGAGGTAGAGCCTGGGCCACGGGTCAAATTTTAATCCCCAAAAAAGACCCAATTGCTGCTTATTCTTGCACAGAGAATCTTAAAGACTTTGAGGTTGGCCTCTAGATTCCTGATACTTCTTGACACAGTTGCTCTGGGACCTAATTGTCACAAAAGCAATTAGATTCTCAGGGAAGGAGAAAGAGAAAAATTCATGTGCCCCCCAAGGTACATCCAACCACAGGGTATAACTGGGATCACTTGCCAGTGAGGTGCTTAACAGACATGATCCCAGTCTAGCACTCCTCAGGATCCCAATCCCAGGTACAGGACTGGCCTTTAAACATAACTCATCTTACATGTCCATAGGTCAGAATTTCTGGACAGATCTTCATTTCACAGTTGAGAAAAGCAGGACTTGAAGCAACTACCCAGGTTCAGAGCGCAACCCCATTTTTAATGTTGGGAACCTCCAAGGGAACGAACAAGACAAACATTTGTATTCAGCCTGATCAAGGAGACAGTCAGGTAAATGGACTCTTAGAAACAGAGAAGAGCAAAGGGGGTAATGGAAGAATAAAGGCGGGATCCTCTAAATTGGTCTTGGATGAGTGGAAGAAAATGATTATCACTGTTCACGCCCATCCACCAGAGTCCATTCCTTCAGACATCATCTCTAATGGCCATCTTCCACTTTCCACTCTCATTGACCCTCTACTGCTCTGGCCTTGTCAACTCGGAGTATCTTTCCTTATGCCTGTGTCTAAGCACCACAGAAAGATGAAGCTCTTAACAGTAGGAAACATTCTTTAACTCTGAATCCTTCAAAGGGCACAGTGTTTAGTTTTATGTCAAGAGATTAAATAGGGACTAAAAGTGAATAAAATTGAATCTTAGTCTAATAAACCCAGCAATAGATTATCACATCATACAATCCCTCAATCTGATCTTAAAACTGCAACTACTAAATCACAGTCATCATTACTTGGAGTTAAGCTTCTCTTTAAAGAAAAAAATGAGTGCCAGGGAAACAATGACAATTATAATTAGTTCAGTAATGACCATCTGCAAGGTCCACACCCTTCCCTGGGATCAGCCAGGACTCAATGTGGCAAAGACCTTGGCAAGGCAATTTTAAGCACAAGGTTCTTAAAAGGGAGATCCAATCTGGATGATCTGAATGAGCCCTAGATGCCACCATGAGTAAAAATCAGAGGGATAAAGGGGTATCTTTCCAACACAATAAAAGGAGAAGCAGTCCTTGAGTATTAGAACTGGGTCTTAGAATACCAATGCAGCAATGACAGTGGCTCAGCTGGTGCCTGAGAATTGCCAGTAGCTTCCTAACCAATGCGCTGATGCTCTGGGGAGTAGATTACTTGGCTGGATATCAGGTTTCCAGCTGCTTCAAGATAGCTTTCCTATGGGCCTTGAAGAGTGGGTTATTTTTCCCTTCCTGATTTTCTTCCCCACAACTTCTGAGATCTTTGAACTAGCAATGCTTATGAATAATATTTCTGTATTTGAAGGGAGTTAACCATGGGGCAAGGAGATAGTTCAAAGGGCATATGGGAGTACCAGGTTCAACCCCCGGACAATGCTGAATGGTTCATCCTCTATCTCTGGCATTTCTGGAAATAGCACCCAAGTACCTTCAAGTGTGGCACAAACACTAATAAGTACCATCTATATGCAAGTATCATATATATGTATATATAGATATGTAATCAGAAAAGTAAAAATTTAGAAGAAATTAACTAATTGTTAATTTAGTTAGCATTTAACTAAATTTAACTAAATGGAAAAAGTTAACTGAATGCAAGGGGGCAACTGAATGTATGAAATCCTCACCTCTATGTGTCAGCACTCCCTAGGTGCTTTACTTCTTCATTTCCTTTCTCCTGGCTGTCAATCACTTTTCCTAAGAAGGAGCCCTCCATTTCAGCATTAAATTTCTTTGTCTGTTCTTACTTACTGACTTGTTGCAGGCAGTCATAGGAGACAGAAAAGAAGGAAATACAAGTACAAATACTCCAGGCCAGACACATTTTGGTGCAGTCATTTGAATATCTTAGAGGTGAAGGACTTTTCACACACTGAAAACAAAGGCCTTAACACACTTTCTCCTGAAGTCAATTTCTTTCTTCCTTAGGAGAGGTTATTTGATGCTTACTCTTGTGTTGCTGAAGAAACACTTAAAACAAATGAGCCAAAAAAAGAAACAGAACATGCTGCTCATATCTGGACTAAGGGACCCCTGTAATAGAGTTCTGGGCCAGCTTCTTAGTGAGAACAAAAAAATAATAATAATAAAACACACACCCTAAGTGTTAGAAAAATAAGGAATAAGAGTGCAGTAGGTTTAGTTAATCCCACTGAGTTCCTAATTCTTCACCCTTATTTCTGAAGTATAGCTTAACACTGAGGTAGATGACTGGGAATGATTTTCAAGGGCCTTGCTAAGGGAGTCATAAGGTGGGTTCCTGTTCCATCTCCATAACTAGCAGCTGTAAAACACAGACATAAAGAATGCTCTCTTGGGGAACCTCTTCAGGCACATACTTTATGAATGAAGATATTATCCTCTGAGAAGCTGGAGCTAAGAAGCAGTGAAAGGAGAAAGATGTTGTGTGAAACTCTGACACTCCTCTTTTCTTGTGCCCCGGGCAATGACAGAACCAAGCAGACACGGAAATGGAAACCATGGCTGGTTGCTTACACCAGGGGTAGACAACACAGAGCAATCATTTGTGCTACTAAATCTTTTCAGAAATATAAGTATGTATCCAAGGTGCCTAGATCTGGTGTTAAAGAAGGTGGGAGTGATTCTGATGAGCTGGAAAATATAATAAAATTCCTAGCAGGACCTTTGGCTATTGGCATGGTTGTCAATGCTCTGTGAGGTTCCCCCCAAAAATCTTGTTGACTATTATGAGAAATCAAAATTTTCTCTTCAATTACTTTGCACATTGAAAACCTTTCAACTTAATCCAATTTTGAGCAGAGGATGTAGCTTTGTTGCTGGACACATGATTCACATGTAGGAGGACTCTGAGTTCAAACACACACACACACACCACACACAAACACACACACAAAACCAACAAAGAAATAAAATCACGCATCAATCTAATCTGCTTTTAGATACTGTAGATATTATTGTACTACACACCCCACCTTTTTTTCTTTTCTTTTTTTGGGGTGGGGCAACACCCAGTGACACTCTCGGGTTACTCCTGACTCTTCACTCAGGAATCACTCCTGGCAGTGCTCAGGGGACCATATGGGATGCTGGGATCAAACCTGGGTCAGCAGCATGCAGGCAAATGTCCTCCCGCTGTGCTCTCATTACGGCCCCACCTCTACCTCATTTTTTTTGTTCACAATGTTAAATAAAATTTACAAGAAGTTAAATATAGAAAAATGTTAGTCGAAATATATAATTCCATGTGTTTTAAAGTATCTTTTTCTCTTGAGGGTCCTAAATATTTAGCCTTGATCACTGGATCACTTGACATCCCGTTATTCATCGATTTGCCTCGAGTGGGCGCCAGTAATATTTCCATTTGTCCCTGTCAAGTGCCAGTGTAGCCCAATGGCCTCTGGTTGCTCCAGGAATATGAAGAGCCTCAAATCATTCATTCAGGGAATTGACAAAGAAGTCTGACCATCTTGTAGGTGGGCAGCCACGTGATCTTTTGATGTCCCATGGGATCCAGTCGGTAATGGCTCTAGTCCAACAGCTGTCTACAAGTTGCATTACATGTTCAGCCCATCTGATTTTGAAGCCTTAGCAAATGAGACAGAGTCCCTAACACTCAATCGCCACCGGAGGTTGGAACTCGAGATTCCTTCTCTCACTTAAGTGAGGAGTGATATTCCAAGCATAGCTCTTTCAATTGCTCTTGGGAGACCCAAATAGCATTCTCATCCTGCTTTAGTAGGGCCCAGGTCTCTGAGGCATATGTTAATGCAGGGAGAATGGTAGAGTCAAAGAGATGTGCCCAAAACCAGAAGTTCTTTGTCCTTTTAGCTATTCTTAATACACTTGAAGGTGTTTCATGCTGCTCTCTTCCTCCTGCACAGCTCAGGTGCTAGGTCATTCATCATGTTGAGTTCTCAACCTAGGTACACATAACTGCTGCATTCAAAGATGTTTGTTCCATTGAGAGTGAAGGGGGCCTCTGGAACTCTTTCATTTTTCATGAACATTGTTTTGTTGAGATTCAGCTGTAGACCTACATTTCCACAATCATGGTAGAAATCAGCTAACATTTGTGCAGCTTGGCTAATATTTGGTGTTATTAGAACAATGTCATCAGTAAAGCAAAGGTGGTGTAGTTGCCGACCATCTATATTCACTCCCATTCCTTCCCATTCTAATTGTCACATGATGTTCTCGAGGGTGGCGCTGAAGAGTTTTGGTAAAATAGTATCACGCTGCCAAACCTCTCTTTTGACATCAATGATCACTTCCTTGTAGAATGGTGAGATCCTGGTGGTGAATCCATAATACAGTTCATAAGGATCTTGATGTATTAGGTTTGAACACCCTGTTTGGCTAGGGATTCAGTCTCCACAGAATCAAAGGCTTTCTTTAAATCAATGAACGTGAGACAAAGCGGCATCTTGAACTCCCTACAAACCTCAATGAACTTGGTTTCCATGTGTTTATGGTCGATTGTGCTGAACCCTTTTCGGAAGCCTGCTTGCTCGCATTGTTGTCCTTTATCTAATGTTCTGCCAATCCTGTTCAGGATGACTTGAGTGAACAGCTTTTAGATGATGGAAGGGGCAGATGGGGTGATAATTGCCAAAGTCGTAGATGTCTCCCTTCTTGAACAGTAGAACTGTCTTGCTGGTTTTCCATTGGGAGGGCACCTTGCATTCAGACAGGAAGCATGTGAAGAGCCGAGCCAGTGTATTGGTGAGTACTGATGGCTGATTTTTCAAGTGTACGGGTCTGACTTTGTCTGGGCCAGGTGCTGTTTGCTTCTTTACTGACAAAATGGCATGTTGGATATCAGAAGGGAGAACTTTGGGAACATGAACCATATCCATCCTGTGGAATTTGGTATGTGGGCAGGTGGACATGGCTATCAAAAAGATCTGAGTAGAAGTCATGGATAATTTTCTCCATTGCCTTTCTGGAAGATCTGATAGATCCATCAGGACCTTGGAGGGAAGTCAGCTTGGTCTTATAGTTGGTGAAGAACAGGCAGGCATTCTGAATGCTTTTCCTGGCTTCTGCTGCATTGGCCAGTATTTCTGCTCTCTCTTTGAGATCTTCCTTTATTGCTTCCCTGCACTGCTTTGAGAGCTTGGACGTTAGCTTATGGTTGCCTGAGGCTCACACCTTGCAACTTTGGTGAATGAGCTCTAGAGTTTTTTAAGACAGGCGCCCTTTGTGGCTTTCTCTCTTGGCATTCTTCGCACAATCATCGAGGTGCTGAACCGGTCGGTTGTATTCTTCATTGACGTCGCCAATGATGGCATCTTCCTATATTGCCGCAGTGTTGCCAAAGAGTTCCCAGTTGGTGGTCATCTTAGAGTTCTCTTCTTAAACTTTGCAGCCTTTTCTCCCCGTTCTGTGAAGTAGAATTTTGCCCTAAGGAGAAGGTGGTCTAATCCCATTTGGAATTTTGGGACAACAGCAACATTGGTCAGGCAAAACCATCAATTGAATATGATATGGCCAATTTTATTGTGGAACTGTCCACCAGGAGATTCCCATTTCCAACGTTTAGATTCAGCCTTCTGGAACTGAGTTCCCATGAATGGTCTTGGTTGACATGAAGAACTCAGATAGTCTCTCGCCCCTGTTTGCTCCATTCTAGGCCATGGCTCCCAATGTGAAGTTCTACAGTAGATCTTCTCAGTCCTATCTTTGCATTAAAATCACCAGCTATGATCTTCTTTATCGAACTCTAGTTCCATGTTGAATTTCTCAATTTCTTCCTTATATATGGATGTTGGTGAGTAGGTAACATAGAAGCTGAAGGCAGTGAGCCACATCTCTTCAAGTGTAATTGTCCGATTCTATTTGTTAAGCACTCAAAAGAATCAATGCTCATGATCAGGTTTGTGTTGACAAAGACACTGAACTCACCGACCCCTCTTTTGTCACATGTTCTGAAAAACAGCTCTTCTCCAGTGTCAAAAAGGGCATGATGTGATTGACACCTTCTTGTCTAGGTCAGACCAATGATGTCGTACTTGATCTTTTGCACTTGCACCATCAGGTCCTCAATATATGCTTCCAATGCCAGTGTACATGCATTGAAAGTACAGACAGTCATTTTGTCCTTTTTCATTTTGGCAGCCTAGTTCGGCCCTGAGATTTTATCAGTCTCTACTTGCTCATCCTTCTTAGCACTGCCATATTAAGAGCTCTTTCAGGGTCAGGGGTATGGGATCCATTGTTTTAACTGGTTTTAGCATATCAAACGGACAGCTTGCCAGGCTCTGCCATGTGTGGTGGGATATTCTCAGTAGCTTTCTGGGCTCTCTGAGAGGGGCGGTAAAATACTCTTGGTAATTTACAGATGAATCACGCAGCAGCAAAGTGGTCACGCACAGTGGGAAGAGCTAGTAGCAGCCCTGTCTGGTGTATCTGTGTCTCTGGTTCAAGCATACCTGGGCTTGAAATAGGTTTCTCTGTAGGGTGGGTCTCTGAGAAGAGAGAAAGATCAGCTTTCTCTCTTGGGTGGAGCTCTGACGAGCTGTGGAGTCCGGATAATGAAAAAATGCTGCCAGTGTGGTGAGGGAGTTCCTCTGAATTCTTCCGAGGCTCTATTGGGATGATGGGCTTGAGCTGGAAGTTGCTCTCCCTCCCGGACCCCTCATAGTCAGTGGTGAGAGCTGGTAACAGCTCTGCCCAGTGTATCTGTGTATATTTAGCCTACTTTTATTTAACTAACTTTTACCTTCTATTAAGACAAAAAACCAGCATCTGATCAGATGTACATTCCTGAATCTCTCCTCTATATTCCAGGGCAGGAATTTGGAATGAAAACAGCAATCATGTAGACTCTCAAAGATGTAGGAACTCAAAATTCTGGTGAGATAATGGCAGGTATCAAAACTTGATGCATCTGACCTTGTATTAAATTCTAGTTATGAGTGATAAAGGCCATTATCAATATCAGTCGAGATTTCTTTCTAATTATGGTTTACATTTCAATTATTTGTTTTTTAAATATTTGTAGACCATAGAGACAGTACAGGATCTTAAGGCATGTGTCTTGCATGTGGTCACCCTCAGTTCAAACCCTGACACCACACAGTCCATAAAGCATCATCAGGTTCAGCCCTTGGTTCTGGATACAAACTGGGAGGCCTCTAAGCATCACTGGAGTGGCCCAGGTCCAGTCCCAAATAGCACCTTAGGGTCTAAGCAGCACCATTTCCTTTAGTCACTGCATTGGACCTCTCATTCAGCTAGCCAAGAACCACATGGATAGGCCGCAGGTCCTGTAAACATTACTTGAGAGCTCCCAAATATAATAATAAAGTGAAAGGGGGTATTTTCTAATGTCCATTTATTCTTTCTTTGAAGTACAGTAAAGACAAAGACTAGGGGATGGGGCAATAGTACCGCAGGAAGATTCCTCGTCTTGCATGCTGCCGACCCCAGCTTGACTAATGGCATATGGAGCAAAGCTTGTTCACCACCAGGTGTGTCACAAAGAAAGAATAAAATAACTAAAAAAGAGGAAGAGTGTCATCAGGTGTAGAGCCTGTTCACCACCAGGTGTGTCACAAAGAAAGAATAAAAGAACTAAAGAAAAAAGAAAAGAACAAAAAAAAGAGGAAGAGAGTGGCTGGAGCAATAGTACAGCAGGTGGGCATTTGCCTTGCATGTGGCCAATCTGGTTTCGATTCCTGGCATCCCATATAGTCCTCAGAGCACTTCCAGGAGTAATTTCTGAATGTAGAGCCAGGAGTACCCCCTGAGCATCACTGGGTGTGACCCAAAAAAAGAGAAAGAAAGAAAGAAAGAAAGAAAGAAAGAAAGAAAGAAAGAAAGAAAGAAAGAAAGAAAGAAAGAAAGAAAGAAAGAAAGAAAGAAAGAAAGAAAGAAAGAAAGAAAGAAAGAAAGAAAGAAAGAAAGAAAGAAAGAAAGAAAGAAAGAAAGAAAGGAGGGAGGGAGGGAGGGAGGGAGGGAGGGAGGGAGGGAGGAAGGAAAGAAAAAAAGAAAGAAAGAAAGAAAGAGAAAGAAAGAAAGAAAGAAAGAAAGAAAGAAAGAAAGAAAGAAAGAAAGAAAGAAAGAAAGAAAGAAAGAAAGAAAAGAAAGAAAGAAAGAAAGAAAGAAAGAAAGAAAAGAGAAAGACAGAAAGACAGAAGGAGAAAGGGAGGGAGAAAGGAAGGAAGGAAGGAGGAAGGAAGGAAGGAAGGAAAGAAAGAAGGAAAGGAAAGAAGGAAAGAATGGGGAAGTAGGAGAGGGAAGGAAGAGAGGAGGGAGGTAGGGAAGGAAAGAAGGTAGGGAGGGAGGGAGGACAAAGGAGGGGAAAGAGGTATTGGTGGGAGGGAGGGTGAGAAAGGGAGTGAGAGAGGAAGGTATGAAGGAAGGAGGGATAGAGGGAGGGAAGGAAAGGAAAGGGAAGGGAGGTAGAGAAAGAAGAAAGGACTAGATATATTATCTATATTATTTCATCCTTTGCTTCTAAGTTTTCTGCTATTTTCAAATGCCTAAACAGATTTCTACATAAAACAGAACTTTTTTGAGGAGACATTTATAGTTTTAGCTGCAGCAAGCTCGTTATTTCAAAATGTGGAGTTGAACGAAGAAGTAATCTGGGACCAGAGCAGTATTACAGCTGGAAGGACATTTGCTTTGCATGTGGCTGACCCAGGCTCAATCCCCAGCATCCCATATGGTCCCGGGAAACTGTCAGGATTGAACCCTGATTTCAGAGCCAAGAGTAACCCTGAGCAATGCTAGGTGTGGCCCAACGAAACAGAAAAGTAATCTGAACTCTTCTGTGACCTCCCTAGGATAAATATGACAGACAATGTTGCCAATCATAACTGCAATACATCGTAAGTAACAGGTTTAACAGACTGTGGGCTCATTTGTAAAAACATATAAAATAAATCATTTAATTTGAAAGATCCTGCTCTCATAGACTCTGAAAAATAATGCTTATTTTGTATGATGTTTTTAGAAAAGGTTCACATAGATTGCATTGTGACTTATTTCAATATAAGTGAGTCATAAGTTACTAATTTCATTCGTTTTGTGAAAAACAAGGACAAATTATTCATTGTATGGAAAGTACGAAAATTGTTAGGTTACAAAAAAGAATTCAAGCCAAGGATTTTTGCTGTTTTTTTTTCCAGAATAGTTTTTTAAACCACAAGTTCCAGCTAAGAAACTTCCTGGCATCATTAGCACATTAATTAATAACCAAGAAGACATAGGAAGATTTATGTATCATATTTGCTCTAAGTGTAACATAATTCCCTGACTTCATAACCAAAACTTTTCAAATATGAACATTGAAAGTAACAAAATCTGACCTCTTAGTCCCCATTTAAAACAGAAAATATTACTTTCTCTTTCTTTTACAATTTAAGCTACTGGCTTCTAGCCTTGGCAATCATGTAAAAATGATTTTTTGAAGCCATAGTTAAGAAACATTTTATAAGCTTTCTTTTAATAAAGGAAACTGAATTTCAAAATAGATATAGCTTATATGCTTAATAAATCTGAAAAGTCCCCAGAGAAATATAAATTCCGCTTATTAGAACTGTCCTTATCCTATAGAGGAATTTCAAATCACATCAATGTTTTTGTTGAACTCAACTTTGATTGGAAAGAAGCAAATTATAAGAAAAAATTTTTAAATCATAAGAAAAACAAGTACTAGCCAGGCCTGACCCTGCTTAGCTTCCAAGATCAGATGAGATAGGGTATGTTCAGGGTGGTATGGTTATTCCTCAGAGCCCCACCCTATAGAGAAGCCAATTTCAAGCCCAAGTATGCTGGTTTCGTGGCTAAAGTCACCTGGCTTCCATGGAGATGGAGCTGGGATTCCCTTTTCCACACCTCTGTCCCAACAGGGAGGCCCAGTAGACCCATCCATGAACTGCTCCCTGGCTGTTGACCATGAACCACAGATACACAGGGCAGAGCTGCTCCTGGCTCTCCCTGTTGCACATGGCCATTTCATCAGTAATTGCAAGAACTGAGAGCCTACCTACTACTGAGAGTATCCCACCCACCCACATGGCAGAGTCTGGCAAGCTACCAGTGTCGTATTCGATATGCCAAAAATAGTAACAATAATAGGTCTCATTTCTATGACCTATATGAATGGTTTGAGGCTCTTCATGTTACTAGAGCAAGCAGATCCCCTTAGGCTATACTAGCATGAGATAGGGATGAATGGAAGGAGGGATAGAGGGAGGGAGGGAAGGAAAGGAAAAGGAAGGGAGGGAGAGAGAGAAAGAGAGAAGAAAGAAAGAAAGAAAGAAAGAAAGAAAGAAAGAAAGAAAGAAAGAAAGAAAGAAAGAAAGAAAGAAAGAAAGAAAGAAAGAAAGAAAGAAAGAAAGAAAGAAAGAAAGAAAGAAAGAAAGAAAGAAAGAAAGAAAGAAAGAAAGAAAGAAAGAAAGAAAGAAAGAAAGAAAGAAAGAAAGAAAGAAAGAAAGAAAGAAAGAGAGAGAAAGAAAAAGAGAGGGAGGGAGAGAGGGGAGAGAGGGAGGGAGAGAGGGAGAGAGGGAGGGAGAGAATGCCCGCCTGTCCTTCGCCAACTACAAGACCAAGATGACTTTCCTCCGAGGTCCTGATGGACATTACTGGTGCCCGCTCGAGCAAATTGATGAACAATGGTAAGACAAGTGATACGAGTGATACAAGTGAAGAAAAACAATCGGTTTGCTTTGATACCTTTTTATTCAAGAAATCCTATAGAAAAATTTCTACTTAGTGTATTTTCATTTTATCTTTACTCTGCATTTAGAGAATTCAAGAATGAAAATGATCTAGGCAGATTCAGAGATGTTTCACTAATAGTGGAATCCTGGCCTGGATTTTCATGGACTTATTAACACTCATGTAATTTCATTATTTTTCAACAAATTCTCATTTGTAGTTATTTTGGTATACTATTGTAAGATTTTCCATTTAAATAAATTGATCATTTATAAAACAATCCTCCTATTATACCATGAAAACTCATACTTAGTTTGGAAAATAAATTATCAATATTGCAGCAGCATCAGATGAAGTAACTCAAAAAAATAAATTTAAGTCAATAAAAAAAACTGTAAGTTTCCATGAGTGGTCTTGGTGGACATGGTGAACTCAAATAGTCTCTAATCGTGTTTGATCCATTCTAGGCCATGGGTCCCGATGTGGAGTTCTTCAGCAGATCTTCTCAGTCCTATCTTGGCATTAAAATCACTGACAATGACCTCGTAGGTGTGATCTTCTTTATAGAACTCCTCCAGTCCCAGGTAGAATTTCTCAATTTCTTCTTTCTTGTATGTGGATGTTGGTGCATAGACACAGTTCCAGAAGGCCGAATCTAAATGTTGTACATGGGAATCTTCTGGTGGATAGTTCCACAATGAAATTGACCATATCATATTCAATTGACAGTTTTGCCTGACCAATGTCACTATCTTCCCCCAAAATTCCAAACGGGAATCGGACCACCATCTCCTTAGGGCAAAATTCTACTTCACAGAACGGGAGAAAGGCTGCAAAGTTTAAGAAGAGAACTCCCAGAATGACCACCAACTGGGAACTCTTTGGCAACATTGCGGCAATATGGGAAGATGCCATCACTGACGACTTCAATGAAGAATACAACTGACTGGTTCAGCACCTCCATGATTGTGCGAAGAATGCTGAGAGAGAGAGAAAGCCACAAAAGGATGCCTGACTTCAAAAACTCTAGAGCTCATTCGCCAAAGTAGCAAGGCATGAGCCTCAGGCAACCATAGCTAACGTCCAAGTTTGCAAAGCAGTGCAGAAAAGCAATAAAGGAAGACCTCAAAGAGAGAAGAACAGAAATATTGGCCAATGCAGCAGAAGCCAGGAAAAACATTTAGTATGCCCACCTGTCCTTCGCCAACTATAAGATCAAGATGACTTCCCTCCGAGGTCCTGATGGATCTATCAGATCTTCCAGAAAGGCAATGGAGAAGATTATCCATGACTTCTACTCAAATCTCTTTGATAGCCATGTCCACGTGCCCACATACCAAATTCCGCAAGATGGATATGTCATTCCCAACGTTCTCCTTTCCGAAATCCAACATGCCATTTCATCTGTAAAGAAGCAAACAGCACCTGGCCCAGACAAAGTCAGACCCGAACACCTGAAGAATCAGCCATCAATACTCATCAATACACTGGCTTGGCTCTTCACACACTACCTGTCTGAATGCAAGGTGCCCTCCCAATGGAAAATCAGTAGGACAGTTCTACAGTTCAAGAAGGGAGACATTCACAACATTGGAAACCATCGCCTCATCTGCCCCTTGTCCTCCATCTACAAGCTGTTCACTTAGATCATCCTGAATAGGATTTTCAGAACATTGGATGAAGGACAACCATGCAAACAAGCTGGCCTCCAAAAAGGATTCAGTACAATTGACCATATCCACACGGTAACCAAGCTCATTGAGATTTGTAGGGAGTACAAGATGCCGCTCTGTCTCACGCTCATTGATTTAAAGAAAGCCTTTGATTCTGTGGATACTGAAGCGGTCATTGAAGCCCTAGCCAAACAGGGCATTCAAACCCGATACATCAAGATCCTCATGAGCTGGATTATGGATTCACCACCAGGATCTCACCATTCTACAAGGAAGTGATCATTGATGTCACTTTTGAGATTTAGGGGTTCGGCAGGGTGATACCGTTTCACCAAAACTCTTCAGTTCCACTCTCGAGAACGCCATGTGACAATTAGAATGGGAAGGAATGGGAGTGAATATAGATGGTCGGTAACTACACCACCTCTGCTTCGCTGATGACATCGTTCTAATAACACCAAACATTAGCCAAGTGGCAAAATGCTGGCTGACTTCAACCGAGAATGTGGAAAGATAGGTCTACAGCTGAATCTCAACAAAACTATGTTCATAAAATGAACTAGTTGGGCGCGATGCCCAGCGGGTAGGTGTTTGCCTTGACGCGCCAGCCTATGCGGGTTCGATCGACCATATGGTCCCCGAGCACCGCCGGTAATTCCTGAGTGCGAGCCGGTAACCCCTGAGCATTGCCGGGTGTGACCTAAAAAGCAAAAAAAAAAAAATGAACTAGTTCCTTTGTTTCTGAGGTCATTGTGGGAATGAAGGCCAGTAAGAGATTTCCAAATCCCACCCGCCCTACTCCTCATTGTCCCCATCTTAATGCTACAGGGTAGATCAGTCCTTTTTACTTTGCAAATGAAGACATCTAAATCACATGTCATATGAAAACAGATCTCTGAAGAAGGCTCAAAAGGTTTTCTTTTTTATATATTTTATTATACCGCCGTGAGATAGCCAATTACAATGATGTTCATAAGATGTTCATTTTGGGTTTTGGTCATACAGTGTTCCAGCACCCATCCCTCCACCAGTGCCCATTTCCCACAACCAATGTCCCGATTCCCTGCCCCCTCCCCTAGCCTGCCTCCATGGCAGGTTCTTAATTCCTTTCTCTTTCTCTCTCACTTTCTCTTTTCCTTCCTTTCCACATTGTGGATTACAATACATACATTAAGAGGTTGTCATGTGTATCTTTTTTTTTTTCGCTTTTTGGGTCACACCCGGCAATCCTCAGGGGTTACTCCTGGCTCTGCACTCAGGAATTACCTCCTGGCGGTGCTCAGGGGAACCATATGGGATGCCTGGGATCGAACTCCGGGCAGGCACAGGCCGGCCGCGCAAGGCAAACGCCCTACCCGCTGGAGCCCTCATGTGTATCTTTTGCCTGTATTTAATGCTCAGTTCTAGGTTAGTATTAGCACTTTCGATAATTATTAGCACACTGTTCCATACTCTCTCTTACCTAGCCTCTGACTCCCACATGTTTGTGATAATTTCCACCTTCAAAAGGTTTTCTTAAAAGCACCTCTCAAGTCCACAAATAACTAAAATTCATGAAATTACATAAGTGGGACAAGACCAGGCCCTCCACAGGTATTTCTCTGGGGTCTAAGTGATTGAGAAATGTTCATTGTCACAGACTGGCCCTTTGCCCCACTGAGATTGGAGAAAGACGTAATTTCCATCAAGTCAGTACCTTGTTCAGCACAGCTTCAGAAGGGAGCTTGGAGAGGTGAGACAAAGAGCGGGTCAAATACAAGCCAGACAAGCCAGGGCTGAGGAGACGACCAGGGGGTCAAACATGCCTGCCTTGCATGTGAAAGCACCCAAGTTGGATCCCCCAGCACTGCATGGCTCCCAAGGAATAAAAGTCATAGCCCCAGAGGTCCCTAAGCTCACCAGAGGTGGCCTAGTAGCCTGAAGCTGGATCAGTGCTGCATCGCTGGCCTGAGTATTGAACAGCACAACTTTGTTGACAGAATATCCCTGGCAGTAGACCCTGGTCCCCTGAGCACTGCTGGGGAGCCCCGCTGGTCCCACACAAATACCAAAATAATAAAATGAAGTAAAATAGCCAAGAGGTTGTCAGGAGAGTGCAGATAAGGACACCACAGTGTGCTTAGGTGGGTGATTGGGACTTTGTCCTCAAACAGAGCATGTGCCAGGGCAGCTGGGACTGTTTGTTGCAGAGGCAAAATGGCAGCTTTCAGCTGCTTCTCTCCGTCAGAGACCTGAGGCTCACTGGGGCATTGTCTGAGGTGCACCATTTAAGGGAATTCAGGAAGATCACTTGGACAAGCTTTACCTGCCATCTCTTACTGACCAATAAAAGCATAAAGACCCTGAGTGTTGAGGGGAAACACCTTCATGCTTTTGCCTTGCCCTTAGCATTTTAAGATCAACTGATACTGTATGTTCTTAGAGACGCAGATGAGACAACCAGGTGTTCACCTCAAATCTTGCCAATAAACTGTAGAACTCTGGAATGATCCTTGCTTCGAGAAAGTTCAAGGGCACTCACTGGAAGTTTAAAGAGGGAAAGATTGTGGCAACTGAGGAAATGCTGTTTATTTTATTCTGGCAGTGAAGAGGTGAAAGGTCACTGCCATGGTTTGTTGGGAATCCCCATGCAGAGCCAGTCGAGCTTCCCTGAGCAGAGGTCCAACTGAGTCCGAGGGAAAGCTGAGAACGTCCCAGTCTTTTTCCTTTCCCTTTCAGAAAGCTCTGAAGCTTTAACAAACATGCCTTTAAGTGGGTTTGGTGTAAGAATCCCCTGCCAATCTCATCTTCTTCCACCTCTGCACCACGAACGCCATCTGGACTTCCAACAAGTGTGGAGCCACCGGCTAGAGTGCCCATGGCAAGATAATCTGGCTCTCTGCTCTATCTTTTTAATTCTCCTCAATGCAGGATGATTTATAATTCCTACTCTTGGTCTTTTATGAACTTCTTGGCATTTAAAAAATGCCAAGGCCCTGAGTTGGCTCCCTGGCACCATCAAAATTATAGACTTAGAAAATTGAAAGGCAAAATAATTCTAGGATTTAGCGTTATCATAAAAATGCTCTGGTCTTTCAACATTTCAGAGTTTCTTACAATGTTGCTCTGTGCTTAATATCCTATTCCAATTCTAATGCTTAACATTTGCCCTAATATTTTTCATTATTTTTTATAGATACGCTTTCAAAAATTGCCTCTTTGGATTGTTATTCAAAGTCTTTGTCTGAATACTTGGTGTTTAAGATTTCAATATAAAAGTAATTGCCTTGTATCATGGGAAGCCAACTATTTAAAGTGTTGTCAACCAGCGTTATTACAATGATGATAATAAAGTTCAAGGTGAGTCATGTGAAGCAAAACTGCAAATGTGCTCAGATGAAAGAGTCAGCAGGAGTTATAACCAAGCCTTGTAATGAAAGGATAAAACAGATGACGACATTTGAAAAATCCTTTCTTTTGGCCAGATAAAATTTGAAATAATGATAGGCTTTTCTAAATCCAACTTTTCTCTTTTATTTCAGCTGATGTGATGAAGACCCTTAGATACGCACATCTTCAGCCTCTGTCAATACTGAAAAAGTGAGAATATTCCAGAGTGACCTTAGCACACCCTAATGATATAGTGCTCTTCAGCACCTGTCAACAAGCATGATACTTGCCAAATCCTTTTGCCAGTCATCATAAAGGAGCATTTTACTAATGAGAATATAATGATATATGACTCCCCAAAGGAAACACTCTTCATGACTGTTGGAAGGAATACTAGAATTGCAGTTAGGTAGCTTGGGTCTTAGTTCTAACCCTGTTGTAAGGAGAAGAATTATGTAAACTTTCTTGTGTCTTTGTTTCTGCACATGATAAAAGCTAATAATAAACAGAACAGTGAGCCCATCTATCTTTTGGGTTCTCTTGTGAACATGTTTTCAAAGGATAAGATGTCCTTGCTGGCTGCCCCCTATTAGTTTTCTGGTCCTCCTCACCTGAAGAGGTTACCTGAAGTTTGCCTCTACAAGGGACAGTGCCATAAATTTTATGTATATAAAAACAAACTGGCTGACGTGACTGAACAGGAATTAGTTGAACTGACTTAGGATTCAGAGTTCTCTCCTGGCCCCAACCCTGTAATTAGAGTGAGCTATAAACCGCGGTGTAGCATATTTGCTGTGAGCATTCTAGTAAATAACATAGAATTATAGGGCCGGGAGAGTGCTCAGAGATGAGCTAGTCCAACCCTTTCATTTTACAGATGAAAAAACTGAGGCCCAGGAAGGGAAAGATACATGTTTATACAATCAGTTGGTAATGACACTGGATGAGGGAGCAGATGTCTGATTTCCTTGCTCTTTTTCACTTGGTTGAAAGGAACCCATTGAATCACCATGAATCAGATGAACTGAATATGCTGAGATACTCATTCAGAGCTTCTATGCCTTTTAGACATTCCATCTCATTGATTTCTGCTCTAAGTTTTATTATTTCTTTCTTTCTGCTTGGGTTGGGCTCCTTTTATTGATCACTCTCTAAGATCTTAAGTTGGGAAGTCAGACTGTTTATGATGGCCTTTTCTTCTTTTCTGATAAATGCTTGAAGAGCTATGAACTTGCCTCTTAACACTGCTTTTGCTGTATCCCACAAGTTCTGGTAATTCGTGTCTTCAGTCTCATTTGTTTCCAGGAATCTTTGGATTTCCTCTTTGATTTCTTTTATGACTTGCTGGTTGTTCAGCAGTGAGCTGTTTAGTTTCCAGGTACTTGGTATTGGTCTCCGTTTTTGTGTACAATTAACTTCTATTTTCAGTGCCTCATGGTCTGAAAAAGTAGTTGGCACAATTTCATCTTCTTGATTTTTTGAGGTTGATTTTGGCTCAGCTGTGATCTATTTTGGTAGTTCCATGCAAGAAGTGTATTCAGCTTTTTGGGATGAAATGCCTTATTGTCTACCAGCCCTCTTTCTTCCATCTCTTCTTTAAGAGCCAGTATTTCCTTGGTAGTTTCAATCTTGTTGATCTATCCAGGATTGATGAGCAGTGTTGGTCTCCAATTTGTTCTGTAATGTCTTCTTTGAAGTCTATTAGTAGTTGTTTTAGGTATTTTGCTGGCCCCTCTTGGTGTATATGTTTAATAGCGTGTTTCTTCCTGATTGCATCCCTTGACTATTAGTGACCTTCACTTCCCTTCTACCTCTTCAGCCTGAAGTCTATGTTGTCGATACGTTGTACCCCAGCTTTTTGTTGTTTGTTAGTTTTTTCAGCCTTTTTTTGAGCCTGTCTTTCCGATTGTTCAGGTGTGTTTCTTGATGTCGGATTCATTTTTGATCCATTGCCACTCTTGTCTTTAACTGTGCTTTGACCAGATTGGGATTATTTTGGATTTTGTGCATCTTTCTGGTTCTTTTTTTTCTATGTGATCTTTCAGTCCTTCTTTGGTTGTTTTGATTTTACAAGTTCCTAAGCTGTTGTTTATCCAAGAAGTTGTATATCTGTCCTTCAAATCTCGTTTAGCCGGATAAAGAATTCTTGCTGAGGCATTTTTCTTTTTTTTCACTATATCCCACCACTGCTCGGGCTTGGGGTGTCTTCTGAAGTCTGCTGAAAGTCGATGGTGCTCCTTTGTATACAATTTCCTTCTTTGATCTTGCTGCCTGAAGAATTCTGTCTCTGTCTATGGCATCCATTACTTTGACTAGGATGTGTCTTGGGGTCTTTTCTATTGGGGTCTCTTCTTGCTGGTACGCCGGGCTTCTTGGATCTGGATGCCTTCATCCTTTAACTCGGGAACTTTTCAGCCAGGATGTTTTTAACTGTTTTAATTTCCTTGGGGTTACTTTCTTGTCCCTCTGGGACTCCTATGATTCTTATGTTGTTCCGCCTGGCTTCATCCCACTGTTCTCTGTTTGTTGCTGATCCATTATCCGGTCTTTTTCCATCTTATGTAGATCTCTGAGTGCTTTTTGCAGCTCATCTTCAGTCTCACTGATTCTCTCTTCCGCTGCTGTCATCCTACTATCAGAGCCCCGATTGTGTTTTTCATTTCGTCTACTGAGTTTTTAAGCGATGATATTTCTATTTGCATGGTTCTCATTTCTGCTCTCATTTCCTCCCGTAGTTTATTGACAGCCCTTTCAACTGCTTCGTTTATGTTCTCCTGTATTTTATTGGACATCTGCTCAATTTTTTCGTTGAGCTCCTTAAACATCCTACCAATTTCTTCCTCTGGTTTCACTGTCAGAGAGATCATGCACATCTGTATTCTTTTTGAGTCTTCAGGGTCGATTCCTTCATCTGTTCTCGAGCTGGGATCTGCGTTGTTTCCCCCATGGTGTTGTGGTGTTCAGGATAGATTCCTCTGGTGTACTGTTTCTTTTTCTTGAGGGTATTACCTGCTTGGTGTTGAAATTCCTAGTTTTTCTATTAATAGCGGTCGCGATAGCACCACCCGCCCGGCCAGCCCACACCCCAGGGAGGTAGGGTACCTGAGATGCAGACAGGCCGGTGTGAGAGTTCAAAATGACCGTTTACTTCGGTTCCGCTCGGACTTCTGGGGTTGTAGTTCCACCTTCGGACCTGGGGCTCTACACGCCCCAGGCGCCCCCGCCAGCCACACATGCCAGGGAGGTAGGGTACCTGAGATGCAGACAGGCCGGTGTGGAGTTCAAAAAAAATATATGCCTTTTTAGAGTCTCACTTCTGTTATCCAGCTCATCTGACACGTAACGGCAGGAATTCATCTTTCTATGCATTTAGAACAAAACTGGAGGCAGATTTTCTTGGGAATGCCTCCCACATAGGCTCAGTTTTTCCTATTTGCCAAGGGAATGGACTTTTTACCAGGAGGTAGACATGGTAGTACTTTGGAAAAAAAAACCATACAGGAGCAACTAACTGATTCTTGGATCCCTCCTTTGATAGAGCAAAATCCCTTTGGAATTTTGACATGTTTGGGACACTTTTGTTTCTGAGCAATTATATTTATCTAGAGAATGATATCTGACTTTCGAAAACCACTTAAGAAAGATAGGTCTACAGCTGAATCTAAAGAAAAACATGTTTATGAAAAATGAACTAGTTCCAGAGGCTCCATTCACTCTCAATGGAACAGACATCTCTGAATGCAGCAGTTATGTGTACCTAGGTCGAGAAGTCAACATGATGAACGACCTAAAACCTGAGCTGCGCAGGAGGAAGAGAGCGGCATGGAATGCCTTCAAAGACATCGAAGAAATAGCTGAAAGGGACAAAGAACCTCCGGCTCCGGGCACATCTCTTTGACTCCACCATTCTCCCTGCATTAACATACGCCTCAGAGACCTGGGCCCTATGAAAGCAGGATGAGAATGCTATTCGGGTCTCCCAGAGAGGAATCGAAAGAGCTATGCTTGGAATATCACGCCTCACTCAAGTGAGAGAAGAAATCGGAGTTCTGACCTCCGTAGCTATTCCAGAATCAGGGATGCTGTCTCGCTTGCCAAGGCATCGAAAATCAGATGGGCTTGACATGTAATGCGATTTGGAGATGACCGCTGGACTAGAGCTGTTACCGACTGGATCTCACGGGATGTCAAAAGATCATGTGGCCACCCACCTACAAGATGGTCAGACTTCCTTGTCAAGACCCTGAAGGAACGGTTTGAGGCTCTTCATATTCCTGAATCAACCAGATGCCATTGGGCTACATTGGCACGCGGATAGGGTCCAATGGAAATGTTACTGGCTCTTGCTTGAGCAAATCGATGAATAATGGGATTTAAGTGATCAAGTAATGCCATAAATGTAAGTGCTTATTGTTTTAAAAAAGCACAACAAAACTCAGATGATGCAAATTATACCAGTGACAGTTCTAGAATAATTCTGGTTCCAGGTTATACAACCCAATCAATCAATGGCTTTGTTATGCATCACAAAAAAAATTCACAAACTTACTCACAAACTTTCTTCCTATTGATTGGCATCAATAAAAGCCCTCCCTCACCCCTCCCTCCACACACACACACCTCATTTTGAAAATCTTTCTTTTACTTACAATCACTTGTCCCTTATCCATTTTCTATCTGTAATGGAAAAATTACAGACAGAAAATTTCCCCTCCCTTTCCAATGACCTGGCTCCATATTTTCAGGAAGCAAGACTACCAGTTCTTAGAGGCTAACTCAGAAAGTGAATGTCTGCCCCTTTACCCTGGGGCAAAGCTAAGAAGATAAGCCCACAGACAACAGGGAAATATTCTTTGCTTGCAAGTGATTTGATCTGAATTCAAACCATAGTTTAATAAGGGATTATTGGAGTGGTACAAGTGAAGTTCACAGAACTGAAATCAAGGCAGATAACCAGTTATCTACAGGCCCTTCCTCCAAGACTGTGAACTGGAGGGTGCTTGTCCTAGTTCACCTGCCTCTTCTCATTGAGATGGCCCAATTCTCTTCTATCACATGCATGTCCCCTCCATGGCATCAGACACGACAAGGCATCATATTAGAACTAGTGAGACATCAATTCTAATTTGAGAAATCCTAGAGAAAGACTCTAAGTAGCAGCGCTAAAGTCTGATGGTGCGGATTCAGGATCTACCCCACAAACTTGGGTACATGACTGAAGGGTGACCCTCATGCCTTTTAACCCCCATGTAAAAAGAATAAATTGAGAAAGGTACTTTTTTCCAGAAGTGCTCAGAAATGCTGGGCAAGTAAAAATAGTAGATGTATATGCCATAGATCTGATGGCCCCACTTATTTTCATATAAAGAACAAAACTCTTCATGAAGAAAAGTATAGCATACCACAGAAGAGCATTGCTTTCCAATTTAATGCTTAAAAAGGTAACTGAAAGAAAGGAAAAAACACCTACCTAGAATCAGATTTTCTCTGATTCCTCTATTACAACAGTAACTCCTGGCAATCTAAAAGCACAACCTATAAATAAGCATATTGAATCCCTTGGAAAAGGTTGGAGCATGTGTATGATTTTTCCCTCTACCTTGTGTTTCTGTTGCTTACCTGTATCCTCCTACATGCAATGAATCAAACACGTTTGAATATTTAGTCATAATTCTAAGACGGCTAAAGAATTTTAAGTGTAGTCCTTGCAGGCAGTTTCCCCATGTGCTAATGAAAGAACTAAGTTTGACGATCCTTCCAAGAGCAGAAGCTTCAAGCTTTAACATGCTCAGAGACAGGCAGGATGTGAATTCCAATACGGACACCCAAATCTAGAGCTTCCCTAGCTTGTCTGGACACTGGAATCCCCTGGGACATTTTTTCAGTACTCTAGAGAGTCAGCAACTCCTCTAGATTTATGAAATACACGGTCCAGAGACGGCACAGAGGCTTAAGTTTTTGAAGTTTTCCAGATGCTTCCCATGTTTGGCAATGTTTGAGGATGACTGCCTTCGCCTAGGCTTTTGAACTCTGGTTTCATATTGGACCCACTTAGACAGCTTCTGCATCTGAGCCTCAGCCACCTAAACATAGTGACCCCACTAGAAATTCTAGAAAGAAAGGAGGCTGGTGGTTGAACTTAAGCAGCAGCTTTTTATTTTAATTTTAAGTGCCTTATTCATTGAGATCAGAGAGTTGTGTTTTAGCCAAGTCCCTACCCCAAGTACTTCACTTGGATCCTGGCTACTCATAGTGGTAGCCAGCGTGGAGTGGCAGCACCAGCCTCCCTCTGGAGTTTGTTGGAAATGCAGTCTCTGGCCAGAGAGATGTACAAGGCATAAGGCACTTGCTCTGCATCCTCCCGTCCTGGTTCAAATCCTCAGCACCACGTATGAGCCTGAGTCACTCCTAAGCACAGGGTCAAGAATAGCCCCTGAGGACCACTGGGTGTGGTCCCAACCTCCCTTCCCCCTAACTCCTCCCAGTGAAATGCAGAATCTCAAACTCCACCCCTTTTCCCTCTCCATTTTAATAATATCCAGGAGATTCTAGACTAGGGTTTAATTCTCACTTGCCTAGAGATTGAAAATCAGAATAAATTGGAGCTTTAAAAATACTGACTGTCACATGGGTCTGTGTTTTGCTTCCACTTGGGCTAGAGAGACAGTAAAGCAGGCGGGCTGCTTGCCTTGCATGTGGCATAGTGAATTCAATGTTCAGCACCCCACATGGTCCTCCAAGCCCCAGCAGGGGTGATCCAGAAGTGTAAAGCCTGGAGCAAGCCCTAAGAATTGTGGGGTATGGCACCAAAACACAAATAAAAAAAAACAATACTGGAGACCTTATTCTACCTAAATAAATTCTTTGTCTCTTTAGCTTGAGGTGTGGTCAAGTCGCACACATTTTCCCAAGCAGACACTTTGGAGAACCAATTCTAGAACCTCTGCTCAGATCTAACAGAGGACTATCAGTTTTCATTTCCTGGGTGTAAAGATTTCCATATCAGAGTTACATCACTGACCCTTTTAGATTGTACCGAAAATTCTAGTCCATTCAATTAAGTCAGTGTCACAGTTTGGATTTGTCTAAACATGCAGCTGCCAAGTGATTTTAAAAATAAAAAATAAGGGACTGGAGCGATAGTCCAGTGGGTAGGGAGCTAGTTAGCCTTGCATGCGGCTGACCAGGGTTTGATCCCCAGCATCCCATATGGCTCCCTGAGCACTGCCAGGAGTAATTCCTGAGTGCAGAGCCACGAGTAACCCCTGAGCATTGCTGGATGTGACCCAAAAAGCAAATAAAATTAAATAAATAAATAGATATATAAACAAATAAATAAATAAAAATAAAAGCTCCTATCAAAAATAATTGTTTTATTTGCCCACCACTAATTCCCACATTTCCAACACTTTTTTAAGCTTTATTTCCCCATCTCATTAAATATAAGTGTGAAAGTTATTGGTGGCAAACATGGAAGGTCATAAAAACAGAAATGTATGGGAATTTCTTATATTTCAAAGTTCAAACCCAATCCCTTGAAAAATGACATAAGGACCAAGTCATGCATGCTATCAAGAAACTGATGACAAACAAAAAGCTTATACTGTCTCCTCTGTCTGCTCTGGAGTGGTGATAAAATTCTTGAAATGTGATAAGTACAGGACACTAGTTAAAATCTGCAGTAGGTACTAGAGTTAAGGCATACAGTAGGTGCTCAATGAACACCATTTCTGTCCCCATAAAACCCTCTGCAGCCCTACATCTGTTTCAGTGAATACTAGTCCACTTAATCTGAAGCACTATCAACAACATGTGTATCTCCCAGATGGAGTCTTTAGCTTTCTTGTACAAGAATAGAATTACCTGCGACTGGAGTTAATAGCACAACTGGTAGGGCGTTTGCCTTACATGCGGCCAACCCGGGTTCGATTCCCCAGCATCCCATATGGTCCCTTGAGCACAGCCAGGAGTAAATCCTGAGTGCAGAGCCAGGAGTAACCCCCTGAGCATTGCCAGGTGTGACCCCCAAAAAAGAAAAATAAATAAATAATAAAAAGCAAAAAAAAAAAGAATAGAATTACCAAACCCATCCATGTGCCCAGACCAGTACCTAGCACAGAAACCAATAGCTATAGGTGGACAAATGACGCCTTTGGGCAAGTATGCTTAGCAGATGATGCTATATCTTCCTTACGGGCTGCATTTTCTCAGTCCCTTGTTCCTGCTGAATCATTCCCTTTAAGCATCTCTCCACCATCAGTTCTGACCATAGTCAAAGGTGCTGGCCAGATGCATGGCGACTGCCAGATTAGACCTCTAAAAAGGTACCAATGACTTTGAGTTTTTAAACACTCACACCACATCCCGGCATAGGTCAGTCGCAGGGTTTGTGCCTTGCTGAACGAGGTGGGAAATTAGATCCCTTGCATTCCCCTTCATGCCCAATTATGAGCCCAGTGGAACGAATGCCTGGCACCATAACAAAGTATAGTTTCAGAACACCACAATCACATGTGTGCAAATCAAGGTGATCACAACAACAACAACAAAACAACAATATCTGCCCTAGTTTTTGAAAAACCTTTAGAACCATGTTCTTCGACCTTTTTTATACTTGTGAACCTTTACCTATATGCTGCTTTCCAGTCCACGAACTGGGAGTCATAGCCAAGAGAGTAGACCAGTCCCAGCAAACCAGCTCTAGTCCACAGGCCAGAGAATGAAAATAATCACTTTAGGGATCCATCCTTCTCTCAGGCTAGTGACAGTAATAACCTATTTTCTCATAGGAAAATGTTGCACATGTTCCAAAGACTCTAGCTAAATAGATCACTAGATACAGTCATTGCCACCACACTCTTGGTCCAGGTCATCCTGGACCAAGTCATAGCCCCAGCCTCCCAGCTCCACTGACATCAAAAGAAAAGAGAGCAAGGCAAAGAGATGCACTAAAAACTAATTATCTATGTATAATTTCTCGGAAATGATGACTTTCTCATCCCCCAAAATTACTGCTCTCTCTCTCTCTCTCTCTCTGTCTTTCAAATTATTTACCTGTTTACCAGCTTATATTAAGTCTTTATGTCATCTATTTCTTCAACTTTCAGAACAGGCACAAAAGGGCAAGTAGTGAGAAAGTCACACTATTTTATTTTATGTTTACTTTGTCATCGTTGTCATTGCTATTACAATACCAGACACAGTCCAGGGCTTTTTACTTGCAAGGCATGTTCTTATCACTGTACCACACCTCCGCCATCCCAGCACATATTCCCAGAATATCTCAAATAAGTTTGATCCCAGATTCACTGTATCACTGTTACTGTCTTCCCGTTCATCATCAATTTGCCTGAGCGGGCACCAGTAACATCTCAATATGATCTGTCTCATGCAAGTAGAGCCCAAAGGCACCTGCTTGCTCCAGGAACATAAAGAGCCTCAAACCATTCTATCAGGTCATGGAAATGAGGTCTATAATTGTTGCTGGTGTTTGGCATATCAAATACAACACGGGTAGCTTGCCAGGTTCTGCTGTGCAGGTAGCATACTCTTGTAGTCATCTCAAAATCCAGCATTTATTGATGAACTGTGCAGCCGCATAGGCGCGGGAGCTGGGCTGTTAGGCTGGTCTGCTTGGTGGAGTGCTGACGAGAGGGAAGTCCGGATGTGGAAAATGGAGGCCCTCATGGAGTCGGGGTCATCTGGCTTGTTGTGAGGCTCTGGCAGGATTAAAAAGACTGCTGCAGGGTGCATCTCGATGAGCCAGGCAGTGATAGGCTGGTCTGCTTGGTGGAGTGCTGATGAGGGGGAAGTCCGGATGTGGAACATGGAGGCCCTCATGGAGTGGCAGGTCATAATTCAAATTATTAGTTGTTGATTTGTCATATAGTCGTTCTTATGTTTACATTACCTCTATTCTTTTTTTTTTTTTTTTTTTTTGCTTTTTGGGTCACACCGGGCAATGCTCAGGGGTTACTCCTGGCTCTGCACTCAGGAATTACTCCTGGCGGTGCTCGGGGGCCATATGGGATGCCAGGGATCGAACCCGTGTGCAAGGCAACGCCCTACTCGCTGGGCTATCGCTCCAGGCCCCCCTTCTATTCTTAATTTAACTTGTTACTATCAATGGAGGTTGATTGTTGTTAAATGCTATCTTAGGGTTTGATATGATGGCATTATTTTTAATGTTTCTGATGTGCTTTGTAACAGTAATAGATATGATCCCTTTAGTATAGAAATAGGAAAATGATAAAAGGAAATATATCAGGTTGTGGGATTTTGTTATTATTATTGTTTGTTTGTTTGCTTTGGTTTTGGTTTTAAAACACCCAATAACACAGCTGGGATTCCCATGCTTCCCTGAAGAGGGAGGAGGAAGTCTAGTAGATAAGTCAAACAACTGCTCTCAAGGACTTAGAAGTGCTCTTACTGGGAGTATTTGCACTTGAAAAAAAAGAATGAGCTTCAATTTACTCTTCTCCCCTATCATTTGTAAAGAATTTAAACAAACAAAAAATCAGGTAAACATATAAACCAGATGAGTAAAGTATATCCAACTATACCCCATATGAAATAAATCCCTGATTTTGGAAAATATAGAAAGTTTAAGACTGTGTCCACATGACCCACATGGAAGCAAGGTTGTTGGTATACTTTTCACATCTAAAGAGCACTATACTCTTTAGAAGGGTCCCCTTTCTCCACATCCTCGCCAACACAAATACTTGTTACGATTGTCATTTAATACGTCCATCTAGCAGGAATCAGGTGCTATAATTCTATAATTTGCATTTCCTTGATGATTAGTGGTATTGGGTATCTTTTTTTTTCTTTTTTCTTTTGGGTCACACCCGGCAATGCTCAGGGGTTTCTCTTGACTCTGCACTCAGGAATTACTCCTGGCGGTGCTCGGGGACCATATGGGATGCCAAGGATGGAACCCGGCCGGCATGGGCCGCCCGCATGCAAGGCAAACGCCCTACCTATTGGGCTATTGCTCCGCCCCGATATTTGGTATCTTTTTGTGTGCCTATTGACCAGTTGTATATCTGCTTCAGAAATAAAAGCCTTTCTAGACCTCTGTCCATTTGGAATAATTTTTTAAATGACTGAGTATATGATGTGTGTATATGTGTGTGATATTAACCTCTATCACATGTATAAACTGCAAGTAATTTCTCCCATTTCGTAGATTGCCTTTTAATTTTGATGATGATTTCCTTTGCCGTTTGTAGCTCTGCTTATTTTTTCTGCCTTTGGTTTTGCTGTGGGAATGAAAAAGAGTCACTGCAAGATCAATGGCAGACAGATCAGTGCCTACGTTTTCTTCAGAGTTTTATGATTTTGAGTCAGATAAAAATCCTTAATCCACCTTGTGTATGGTATAATGCTGTAATTTTTTGTTTGTATATCACTGTCTAGTTTTCCAGAACCATTCATTGAAGAGATTATCCTTTCTGTGCTGTATAGTCTTTCTTCTTTGTCATTAATAAATTGACTGCATATGCATGGATTTACTTATGGGCTCTTTGTTTTATGGCAATGGCATACTGTTTGGATTCTATTGCTCATAATGTAATTTGAAATCAATCAGGCTATTTGAAGTCATTTGTAGCTCCATATAAACTTTAAGCAGGATATTTTTTGTGAAAAATGCCATTGGAATTCTCTGAGGACTTGTGCTAAATTTGCTGGTTACTTGGGGTAGAATGGACTTTTAAATATTGATTCTTCCGATTCTGAGTATGTGAGAATTTTTGAGTCTTCAATATTTTTCAATGACTAATAAATTTTATGAAAAATGTCTTTCTTCTTCTTGATTAAACTTATTCCTAGGTATTTTATTCTTTCTTGATGCACTGTAGGTGGTTTTATTTCCATATTTTATGTAGATCATTATTAGTATATAGGAATGCTAGAGCAAAAATATCCAGCATGCATGTTGATTTTGTTTTTTTTTCAACTTGATTTAATTCTGTTTTGGTGGCAACTCTAGGATTTTCCTTATATAATGATTTATCCTCTTCAAATAGCAACATTTTACTTCTTTCCAAATTATGCTGCTTTTTCTTTCTCTTATCTAACTTCTCTATTAGATATTTTAATTCTGCTTGCTTGAACAAAAGTGGTTAGAGTGGGCATTCTTCTACATTCCTGATCTAAGAAGGAAAACCTTTAATTTTTCACCACCAAGAATAATATTAGCTATGGGCTTACCATATACAGCTTTTACAAATTATCACAAACTTTGTGATCTCAAAACAGTAGTTTAATTGTGGGATCTCTTGAAACTGCAGCTTCTCTGTGAGAAGCACAGTACTGTTCAAAACTTTCAGTGTTTTTCATATTTTAAAAATGAGATAATCAGAAAATGATTTTAACATAACTTCTACTTGGCGATAGCAGCAGAGTTAATGTGTGTGTGTGGGGGGGTCTATGGCAGGAAGCACTCAGTGGGTGCAGGTGCCACTCCTAGAATGTCAGTCAGTTGGGTCAGATGGTCCAATGGCTGGATCCAGTGATGCAGTACTGCTCAATTTGGGTGATGCGGAAGGCCAGCAGGGATCATACCAGCAGTGTTTGGTGAGGAAGAAGGTGAATGCTCAGCTGAGGATTCAACTTGTGTCCCTGCATTTGCTCTCCTGACCACTGAGTCAACTCTCTGGAAGTTTTTCTCTTCATTTTGTTAATGTAGTATATCACATGATTTGTAGATGTTGAACCAGTCTTACATTCCAAGAACAAGCCTTAGTTGAACATGATATATAATTCTATTAATTGAATTCAGTTTGTGAGTACTTTGTTTCAGATTTTTGCATCTATATTCATCAGAGATATTGGCTCAATTTTTTTAGTGTTCTAACTGCTGTATTAGAGCTCCAGCTCCCTCTGTTTTCTTGAAATAGATGTTAATGCAAAGTGCTTTCTTATTCTAAATGCTTTTTCTATATCCCATAAATTTGTTATGTTTTAATTTGTCTCAGTATATTTTCATATATTTATTTGCTGAATCATTTGTTGCTTAGTAGCATCAGGAAAAGTTAAAATGTTTTATTTTTTTATAAAAATAAATTGGTCTGACAGAAAAAGACTAGGCCCCCTGGGATGAACCCCAGAGCCATGGCAGAGCCTGGCAAGCTACCCTTAGTGTATTGTATTTGATATGCCAAAAACAGTAACAATTAGGGACCTCATTCCCAACAAATGGAGACGTTTCTCGCCTCCCACTTGAGCAAACCAATGAACAATGGGAAGACAAGTGAAGTGAGTGATAGAAATAAATTGATAATTCATGCCTAATGACTTTTAAAAATGATTCCCTATTCTAAGTATCAAAAGCATACTTGTTTATATTTTCTTCCAATATTTATTTACTTATTTATTCATTCATTCATCCATTCATTCATTTATTTATTTGCTTTTTGGGTCACACCCTGCAATGCTCAGGGGTTACTCCTGGCTCTGCACTCAGGAATTACTCTTGGCGGTGCTCGGGGGGTACCATATGGGATGCCAGAGATTGAACCCAGGTAGACCGCATGCAAGGCAAACACCCTACCCACTGTGCTATTCTCCGGCCCTCTTCCAATATTTTTACATTTCTGTTTTCTTTACATTTTGATACTTAACCCAAGAGGAATTATTTTTTCCAATTAAATTAACTAGAGTCTATGTATTATTTTACTTTTTATTCAATAGATAGATAACTTTTCATTCTGTTTTTTGGGTT
>JAJIBD010011131.1:0-55000 GCA_021461705.1 Cryptotis parvus
CATCAGAGAACCTGTGGCTGATGTCCACAGCCGGGGCCACCATCCAGAGCACTGGGATGTCTGTCCCAGGGACAGAGACTCTCACTGGGGCTCACAGATAGTGGCACATAGATGCGAGTGGCCCACACCATCATTGCCCCCGACTGTCCTCAGGGTTCCTGGTGGAATGTGGGAGGGGACAGATGTGGACACACGACCTGCTGCCCAGCCAGAGGACCCAAAGGGCAGAGGATGCGGGTACGGGCCGACACCCAGAGGGCAATCACTCTTATGAAGGACAGGATGCCTGGGCCTGCGGGTCATGACCCTGTGCTGGGATTTACCCAACTTCCGGCACTGGCCAGCTCCAGCCAGCAAACAGCTGCTCAGATGGCCTGGCTCCTCCCTCCCTCCTTCCTTCCCTCTCTCCTTCCTCTTCTCCCCCTCCCTTCCCTCTCCTCCTTCCTTCTCTCTTTCCTTCTCTCCTCCCTTTCTTGCCCAGAGGTGCTCAGAGGACTCTCTGGTGCCAGGGATGAATTCTGCGGTGGTGGGGCACAGGCGACCGGTTAACCTGCTGCTCTGCCGCAGCCCTACACCTCTAGCTTGCTGTGTGCGGCCCCTCTGCTCTCCCTGTGCAAGGCACTGGCCCCTCTGCTCTCCCTGTGCAAGGCACTGCCTGGCGTTGTGCCCAATTGGCGTCCCTGTGGCGGCAGCCGGGAAGCTTCTGTGGCGCCTCCGCTGCCTTGCCTCGTGCAGTCGTGCGCATCGCGGGGGCACCGCCACCTGGGACACACGGCTCAGACGCAGCGCGACACCCGGCCGTGACGGTGAAAGGGACCCAAGGCGGCGTTCAGAGGTCTCGAGGGTCGTGAACTGCTGCTGACCAGAGTGGACGGACCATGCACACAGCCCCTGGGGAGCAAAGCTACGCTGCGGAGACCCAGAAGGCGCCGGGCGAGGGGCTGCTGGAGGCGGGAAGCCCACCCGGCCGCACGCGCTCCACCTACCCCCAGCTCGGGCCCGCTGCTGTCGGGGATGACGTCGTGGATGTTCCGGTAGTAGCCGAGGCACAGGGTGGTGCAGCGCACCAGGCGCCCATGTACAGAGACAGGATGGGGATGAGCAGCGGCTCCCGGCACTCCAGGTGGCTGTGCAGCAGGATGGCGGCGAAGACCACCTGCGGGAGGAGGGAGGCGGGTCTGTGGGCAGCTCCCCTTGGCAAGAGGGAAGGAAGGAAGGAGAGTGGGAAAAAGGGTGTGTGTGTGTGTGTGTGTGTGTGTGTGTGTGTGTGTCAGTCTCTGTGTGCGTGTTTGTGTGTCTGTGTCTGCGTTGTGTCTGTGTGTGCGTGTCTATGTGTGTGTGTGTCTGTGTGTGTCTGTGTCTATATGTGTGTATGTGTGTGTCTATGAGTCTATGTGTGTCTGTGTGCATGTGTCTATTGTGTCTGTGTGTGCGTGTTTGTTTCTGTGTGTCTATGCGTATGTGAGCCCCTATGTGTGTCTGTGTGCATGTCTGTGGGTTTGTGTGTGTCTGAGTCTTTGTGTGTGTCTATGTGTGTCTGTGTGTGTCTATGAGACTGTGTGTGTCTGTGTGCATGTGTGTGTCTGTACATATCTGTGTGTCTGTGTGTGCATGTCTATGTGCATCTGTGTGTGTCTGTGTCTATGTGTGTGCTTGTGTGTCTGTGTGCATCTGTGCATTGTGTGTGTCTGTACATGTATCTAGCATTATGCATCTGTGTGTGTGCTGGATCCAGATCTCAGGGAAAGGAACAAGAGATTCAGGGCAGTGGAGGGACCCCCCCCTGCTGGTGTGAGGGGGGTCCGCGGGCTTCCTGGCCCTGCAGCATGGGGGCCTGGGAGGGTGATGCACCCCAGCAGCTTTGCTTGGCGTACCAACAGCCCCATTGAGGAGTGCCCCCTGCGTGCCCTGTGAGATCACAGACAGGCGGTCAGCCAAGGGCACTCGCGACCCAGGCCACCCGAAATGTAACGAGCTGTGACTTAATTCATGGCCCTCCCACATGAAAGCCCCTCCAAAATAAAGGTCAGCGGCTCGGCCACGAAATTCCAACTCCCGCACCCAGCCCCTCTACAAGGGCTTTGGAAACTGGGCAGGGGTTAGGAGAGAGCCACAGCCGGGCGCAGCCGTAAGATAAGGGCCCAGAAGCGCAGCCCCCTCAGAACTCTGCGGCCGGCGGCCGGGGAAAGCCACAGAGCCCATGGGCTTCCTTTATGCGGGCCTCCTCGCGGCCAGTGACAGGAGCCAGAACACAGGTCAAGGCCTGAAGAAACTCCCAGAGGGGAAGCATTTCCCCAAGAGAGTTCTTCGCGCCTGCTGCCTGTGCACGACAAAGCCGGGAGGTGGGAGGGGAGCCCTGCAGCCCAGCCCGGGTGATTGGGGGCCGAGGGTCTGTGCCCACCCGGGAGGGGCGTCTCCTTTCTCATGCTGAAAGTCTCTGCTGGGACCCTCAGAAGCAGCGAGTCGCCGACCCCACGACCAGCCTCCCGTGACTCGGCAGAACTGGGGCCCAGATGCGGAGAGCCCGACAGCTCACCTGAGCGATGGCGTCGGAGATGGAGGCGCAGCCCACCAGGAAGCTGTACTTGTGTTTCAGGAGGATGCCGGCGTGGGTCCAGGCCTGCAGGGGGCATGGGTGAGGCACCCTGGGAGAAGGTCCCTTCTCCTGCGTGATGGAAGCTGGGAGTGTGGGCCAGGGAGCTGGCTCAAAGGCGGGGCGGTCCCTTGGCATGCGGGAACCCGGATTCAAGCTCCGTCACGCTACGGTCCTCTCAAGCACTGCAGGGCAAACCCCCAAGCACGCACACCCCACACATCCATCCACACACACAATCTGGGAAAACAAAGCAAAAACAAACCCACGGCTGGAGCACGTGCAAAGGCCCTGGGCTCACTCCCTGGCTCTGCGTGTTCTGAGCATGGCGGGAGTAAGCCCCCGTACTGAGCTTGGGGCCGGTCAGCATCTCCAAATAAAAACAACAAAAGCCTAACAACTCGGACTCCACCATTTTGATGGCTAGATCCATACAAGGTTTGTTTTTGAGGGGTGGGATTTGGGCTGTGGCTTAGGCCTGATTCCTGGCAGTGCTTGGGGGACCCGGAGGCAACGCCAGGGTCACCTGTCTTGAGGTCAGGGCCTTCACCTCACTAGGCCCTCGGATTCTTGTTTGGGTCACACCGGCGATGCTCAGGGGTCTCTCCTGGCTCTGCACTCAGGAATTACTCCTGGTGGTGCTTTCGGGGGACCGTATGGGGTGCTAAGGGGATTGAACCTGGGTCAGCCACGTGTGAGGCAAGCGCCCTCCCTGCTGTGCTATAGCTTTTTTCCCTCCATGGGACACTTCTGTGTGCAGCCGGAGAACATCTAGTGCTCATGGGCACCTGGGCGTGCTGGCCGTGAGCTCGGCCAGAGCAGGGCAGGCTCGAAGGGGCAGCAGTGAGGTGGGGGCAGCTGTGTTCTCCTAGGGTGCCGGGACACGAGGGTTTGGGTGGCTGGGCTGGGCCCACACGGGCTTCCCCAGAAACATATTTAACTATATTTTTCTTTATCTCTCTCTCTCTCTCTCTCTCTCTCTCTATATATATATATATATATATATATATATAGATAGATAGATATATATATATATATAGAGAGAGAGAGAGAGATAAAAAAACATAATACATATATATATGTATATATATATGTATATGTATGTATGTAAGTATAAACCTCATTCCCATGACCTGATGGAATGGTTTGAGGCTCTTTATGTTCCTGGAGCAGGCAGAAGCCCTTGGGCTCTACTTGCATGAGACAGGACATATGGAGATGTTACTGGGGCCCGCTCGAAGCAAATCGATAATGAACAGGAAGACAGTAATACAGTGATACACACACACACACACACACACACACACAAAGCTAACAGCCTGTGACCCATCAGCCTGGAGGTCAGCAACATAAAATGGCGCTGCCTGCTAAGGGAGCGAGGTGGGTGGGAAGCAGCGGGTGTTTGGTGGCGGCAGGGCACACTGGAAGTGGGACTGGTGTTGGAATAGTGAATACCTGAAACAACTCTGTACATCCCGGTGTTAAATAAAGTTTAAAAATTAAAAATGAAAAATTAAAAATGGGTGCTGCCATCAAGAAATCACGACCATGGTTTCTCTGGGCAAGAAGGGAACCCCTGGAACACCTGTGCCCACATGCGGGTGAGTGCTCAAGTGAGCCGGGCACAGGATTCCGGCATCGGCGCACACAAGTGTCTGCTGGAGGATGAGCAAAATGTGGGCTGTGCCCCGAGGGCCATCACCCAGCCACCAAAGGCGATTCTGGAGCGGGCCACCATGTGGTCAAGCCTTCATACAACAGAGCATGAAATCAGTGCCAGAGAGACAAATCCAGCCCGAATCTGGCCCATCCCAGAGCTTGTCCCGGAGCAATCCTGAGAGCAAGAAAGGAAGAGGGGTTGGGGGTGCCTGGTGAAGGGCTGATGGGTGAGAATGGCCGGTTCTGCGCAGGCTGTGAGCTGGGAGGCGTCCATGAAGGGGAAGGCGGCCAGGTACACTAGCTCACCATGGCGTCCATGAAGGGGAAGGCGGCCAGGTACACCCGCTCACCATGGCGTCCATGAAGGGGCGGCGGCAAGGTACACCCGCTCACCATGGCGTCCATGAAGGGGAAGGTGGCAGGTACACCCCACTCACCATGGCGTCCATGAAGGGGAAGGCGGCCAGGTACACCCGCTCACCATGGCGTCCATGAAGGGAAGGTGGCAGGTACACCCACTCACCATGGCGTCCATGAAGGGAAGGCGGCCAGGTACACCCGCTCACCATGGCGTCCATGAAGGGGAAGGCGGCCAGGCACACCCACTCACCATGGCATCCATGAAGGGGAAGGCGGCCAGGCACACCCGCTCACCATGGAGTCCATGAAGGGAAGGCGGCCAGGTACACCCGCTCACCATGGCGTCCATGGAGGGGAAGGCGGCCAGGCACACCCACTCACCATGGCGTCCATGAAGGGGAAGGCGCCAGGCACACCCACTCACCATGGCATCCATGAAGGGAAGGCGGCCAGGTACAGGAAGGCCCTTCTCGTCTTGCTCCCCACGGACTCGTCCACGTGGTGCAGCTTGTTGATGATGTAGTAGCCCAAGTCGCTGTACGCTGCGGGGTCAGGACAGAGTCAGCTGTCTGCGACTCAAGCCGCAAGGCTGGAGAATCCTACAGGAACGTCTGCTTTGGACTCACTCTCAGACCATTATTTTATTGCCGCTCCCGGATGGTCAGTACCGGGCAGCACACTGTGCCATGTACACCTCACTCAGCACCGTCCACTCCTTCTGCTCCTGCGTCCCACCGTGCACCCCTCCGGCCCACCCAGCCGTGCAAACTCTGTTCTAGAGACAGGGCGTCCACCACCCATCCATCTATCCACCCACCCATTCATCCATCCACCCACTCATCCATCCACCACCCATCCATCCACCACCCACCCACTCATCCATCCACCCACTCATCCATCCACCACCCAACCATTCAACTATCCACCCACCCATCCAACCATCCTGAGCCCTAGCAGAGTGAGGCTGAGCTCATAGACAGGAGTACGTCCTGAGTACTGCCAGGTGTGGCCCCCAAACCAAAGCAAAACAGAGTTGGAAATCCATGAAGCATCAGAATGTGTGACTAGCCTGAGATGGAACAAACAATGTGGCCGGTGCCTGCAGAGTGGACGGGGAGGTGGACAGGGGCGGGCCTGGCCCAGCTGGGCACGAGGTGTCATCCGGCACAGACTGGAGGACCTGTGGCCATTTCTGTCTCACCGACACGTGCTTTCAGGAAAACAGCCTCTTTGTGGCTGACAGATGGTGATTTCAGGCCTGGCTTCCTGTCCACAGGCAGGGGTGGACACGACCAAAGAGGCCTCGGTGAGGTCCCTGTTGTGGGTGAGGAGGCGTGGCCCGGTGCCTTTTTCTCCCTAGGGGGTGGGGCCATGCCTAGCGGTGCTCAGGAGTGACTCCTGACTCTGCTCAGGGGCCACTGTGGGGCTCAGGGGACCATATGGGTGCAGGGGGACGGAATCCAGGTCAGACACGGGAAGCGCCTCACCTGCTGCACTATCTCTCTGGCCCTCGGATCCCTGAATTTTCTGTGTTTGTTCTGGGGTGGCGCTGGTGCTCAGGGGTTACTTCTGGCTCTGTACTTGGGAGACCCTCTGGGATGCTGGACATTAAACCCAGTTGGCCTCATGCAAGGCAAGTGCCCTCCAGGTGTACTCCCAGCTGTACACCGCCTGATGTCACACAGAAAGTGGGGAAAAAAAGGGGGAAAAGACTCTTGGGGGGGAAGGGAAGGGAAGGAGGCGGGCTGTGAGCGGGAGTGGCGGGGCACAGACCCGAGTATCGTGAGCTGCCGGCCCGCTGCCACACACCTGCCAGCACAGAGGAGCGGGCAGAGCCGGTGCCCAGCCTAAGGCCTGCGGGGAGACAGGCCCTGTCCAGCTGCCGGCCAGGTCCCCAACAATGGGGCTCTCTGCCCTCCCGCAGCCCTCACACAGCCCTCTGTTCCCCGGGGCTCCTGGGTGGTAGCACCTGTGGGTTCCAGACTGCTTCAGCTTCTTGTTATGTTTCTCCCATCTTGGGTCAAGAGGAAATATCAGGCGGCCACGGCGGTCAGCCTTCTCTCCCCCTTATATAGGGGCGGCCACGGCGGTCAGCCTTTCTCTCCCCTTATATGGGGTAGCCATGGCGGTCAGCCTTCTCTCCCCTTATATAGGGCGGCCACGTTGGTCAGCCTTCTCTTCCCTTATATAGGGTAGCCATGGCAGTCAGCCTTCTCTCCCTTATATAGGATGGCCACGGCGGTCAGCCTTCTCTCCCCTTATATAGGGTAGCCATGGCAGTCAGCCTTCTCTCCCCTTATATAGGGTGGCCATGGTGGTCAGCCTTCTCTCCCCTTATATAGGCGGCCATGGTGGTCAGCCTTCTCTCCCCTTATATAGGCGGCCATGGTGGTCAGCCTTCTCTCCCCCCTTATATGGGTGGCCATGGTGGTCAGCCTTCTCTCCCTTGTATTAGGCGGCCACGGTGGTCAGCCTTTTCTCCCCCTTGTATCAGGCAGCCACGGTGGTCAGCCTTCTCTCCCTTTCCTTCCTTCCTCTCCGCCTACACGGTGGAGTCTGAGTCTAAGGACAGGCGGGGCCGGAGAACCCTTCCCAGCTGTGGGTTTCCCACACCTTTTCCCTGTCCCTCCCTCCCAAGCCCAGCTTCTGCTCTTGGCTAGGGGTAATTTGTTTCAAGGGGCTTGGCAGTGAGTCTCTAATTATCAGGGGAGCTGCCTGGGCCAGAATCGCGACCTTGCCCATAGCTGCTCAAGTGGGCCCCTCATCTGGCCCAGACCTGCCCTCCATGGCCTGCCCGCCTTCCCAAAGCACCTCAGAACTCGAGGGGCCTCACCCATTCGGTTCTAGAATCATCGCTGTGACTGGGGCCTGTCCAGCGCTGGCACCTGGTGTTCAGGCACTGACCTGGGGCACGACTTCCTGTGACACATAGCGTGTGCCCTCCGCGCGTCCTCACCAACACTCCTGCCCTCCAGCGTTACCCACAGCTTTTACTGTATCTTCTCCTGGGGGCAGGTGGGTGCCTAAGCAGTGCCCAGGGGCCATGCCTAGCGATTTCCTGCCGACTGTCTTGTGGCTCAGTGTGGCGACGGGGAGTGAGGGGCCACTCCGTGCTGCACCGAGCTGAGGCCTGATTGCTCGGCTGCCTCCCCAAGCTTGTTTCCCGAAGACGCCACCAATCGGGAATCTTACAAAAATGAGTAAGAAATACTGGAATTAGGGCCGAGCTATAACAGAACAGGAAGGGGATTTACCTTGCATGTGGCCAACCAGGGGTTCAATCCCGGCACCCCATAGGGTTCCATGAGCACTGCTAGGAAGAATTCCTGAGTGCAAAGTCAGGAGGAGTCACCTCTGAGCATTGTCGGGTGTGACCCAAAAAGCAAAGCAAAAAAGGAAGAAATAGAGGAATTTCTCTGAGTGTGCTGGTGTGAGATCAAGGCGGGGATCAGGAAAATGCCTTCCATGCTCTTCCATGCTTCAGAGAGTGTTGACCAGGTTCCATCACGCTTCTCCTGAGCCAAGCTCCCCGCCACCGGATTAAAGTGGAACCAACTCCGGGAAAGAAACTTCGTGTTTCAGTAACAGAGTGAGTGGCTGTGAGGAGCTCCCAGGGCACCAGAAAACAGACTCTTTCGTGAGTTGACCCGTGACATCTGGAGATGTGTAGAGCGGAGCAGGATGATGGGAACCGATGGTGTGTGTGTGTGTGTGTGTGTGTGTGTGTGTGTCTGTGTGTCTGTGTGTCTGTGTGTGTCTGTGTGTGTGTCTGCGTGTCTGTCTGTGTCTGTGTGTGGGCAGACAGCCTTACGATCAGGGTATGGAAGATGGCAGCGACGGCCCCGCCACCACCATGCACAGCACGCGCCTTGGTCCTGTCTCGCTTGCTGTTGACGAACACCAGGCCCACGTTCTTAAAGTCGCTCATGGGCCCCGTGAAGAACTTCATCAGCGAGTAGGCCAGCCCGTAGCTGGCCAGCATCTCTACTGGCGTCCCTCCTTGGCGGCTGCAATGCCCCGGTTCAAAGCCTGCAGGGAGGGAGAGAGAGACAGCATGTTGGCATTAGGAAGATGAGCGAGACCCCCGTTTTCTAGAGACGCTGAGGGCAAGTCTTGCTATGATCCCACCAAGGGACCAATTTCCAAGCGGAATGAGAGCACAGTGGGGAAGGTGTTTCTCTTGCATGTGGACAACCCGGTTCTATCCCTGGCATCCCCATTAGGTCCCCCGAGCACCGCCAGGAGTAACTCCTGAATGCAGAGCCAGGAGTAACCCCTGAGCATCGCCGGGTGTGACCCAAATAGCAAGGAAAAAAAGGTTAAAGAGTTTTCTCCCTCTGCTTTCACATTCTTTGGACGTCACCAGGGATACAGGGCTTTTCTCACAGGAGACAAATTCTGTAATAGGCGTGAAATCGCGGGCCAGGCACACCCTCTCAGCCCTGGGCCGGAAAAGCCGAGCTCGGCAAACTCTGCTGAGACTCCAAATTCCGCATGATGGGTGTAGGAGCCACAGAGCACTGGGAATGAGAGCCAAAAGCTGCTGGGACCTTCTCAGGAGCCACTCGTGGCCACGTGGCAAGGAAGAAGGATCGTGATGCTTATCAGAACTGACAAAGAGGGAAGGTGCGCCGGCGGCAGCATGCGAAGGGACCACATGGCGGTGAGGGTGCTACAAGCTCCTCTTTGCCTTTGTTCTCATCCTGGATTAGAGAGTAGCAGCGGGCAGGCAGTGATCCTGCCTCTGTCCAGACTTTCTGACGGAGACTCTTCCCTACCATTAGCTCCGCCACCCTACACCCTTATGAAACAGGGACGGCCCAGAAGAACCAGAGTTAAACAACCCGATTCAGGACAAGCGTCTGCACACTTCTGTGCCTTGCAGCACTGTTCACAACAGCCCCAGAGGAGATTCCACCGAGTGTCTAAGAACAGACACGCAGACCAAGAAGCCGGGCGGGGCACAGAGTGTTATGGCTCAGCCTCAGGCGCAAGGAAGGAGGAACCCATGCATCCAGTCACCACCTGCATCTGGAGAGAGCATCAGGCTGCGCGAAGCCGGTCAGGAGAGGGACAGACTCAGAGTGACCCTCTCTCATAAGCGGGGCATAAGGACCCCAACAATGCCCCAAAGGCAACAGAACCTGAGAACTCGCTACCAGAACTGAGATGCCATGGTGGTGTGGGAACAGGTGTGCAGGAAACTACCAGTTTTGCAAGTCATGTGATCCACAGGGAGGAGGAGGAGGAGAGGAAGAAGATGAAGAAAAAAGAAGAGGAAGAGGAAAAAAGAAAAAGAAATGGCCAGAGCGATTGCCCAGCGGGAGGGCATTTGCCTTGCACGCAGCCGACCCAGGTCCGATCCCCGGCATCCCATATGGTCCCCCCGAGCACCGCCAGGAGTAATTCCTGAGTGCAGAGCCAGGAGTAACCCCTGAGCGTCGCTGGTGTGACCCAAAAAGCAAAAATAAAAAAAAAAAGAAGACGAGCAAGTCCTTTTCTCCGACACAGGTCCCCAGCCCCTCCGCTGTGATGTGTGCCAGGCGGGAGTGCAGTGGCGCGGGCAGGCAGGGCTAGCTGGGGAAGTGGCCCAGGGCCCTGGTGTCCGGGTGCCTGTAACTTTCCACTGTTATTGTTCTGTTGCTCTGTGCTTCAGCAGCGGTTTGGGTTCAATGAGATGACTTGTGCTCCGGTAGTTTTCCAGGCCCACTTTGTTTTCTCAAGGACCTATACAGTGCGAGAGCAGACAGCCCTGCTGTTTACCTGGACCTCCAGCCAAGCCCCCGCACACCCACGTGTGGCCGCCGGGGTGGGAGAGGAGCTGGGCACAGCCAGCCTGGTCCCTTGGGGGCCGGGATGCTGCTGCCCACGTTTAGTGCGTCCTGAAGACCCAGAGATGACACGGGTGAGTCCAAAATAGGCCCCTGCTGCTTCCTGTCTCGTCCCACACTCAGGGACAGTCCTGGCTGCAGCAGAGACAGGCAGCCTCGGGCGGGTGCTGAGTGTAGCTCACGGGGCTTCTCATGGGCTCCAGGAACGCTCTGGGGCAACGGGATGGAACACGCCCCACTTTCTGGGCCCGTCGGCTGGGACTGGCTCAGCTCACAAAAAGGAAGGGTCTGTTTACCGGAGCCCGAGAGCCTCCTCACGCCCCTCTCTCCTTGCCACTGAAACATGGAGTTTCTGCCCGGGGTTGGTTCCACTTTGATCTGAGATGGTGGGAGGCTGGCATGAGAGACATGATGGAACCTCGTGGACACTCTCTGGAGCATGGACGGCTTTTCCTGACTCCCCACCTTGATCTCACACCAGCACTCTCAGAAGTTCCTCTCTCTCCCTCTCTCTCTCTCTCTCTCTCTCTCTCTCTCTCTCTCTCTCTCTCTCTCTCTCTCTTTGGGTCACACCCAGCGATGCTCAGGGGTGACTCCTGGCTCTGCACTCAGCAATTACTCCTGGCGGTGCTCGGGGAACCATATGGGATGCTGGGGATCGGATCCGGGTGGACCACGAGCAAGGCAAACACTGTACTATCACTCCGGCTGCTGTACTATCGCTCTGGCCCTAATCCCTGTATTTCTTACTCATTTTTGTAAGATTTCCGGTTGATGGCATTTTCAGATCAACATCTTAAGATCATGTCCACTCCACTTCAGAGCCTAGTGCAGCACATTTAGATGTATTAAACCAAATTAACACAACAGGCTCATGCCAAGGATGGACCGCACGACTGATATCCACGCTGACCGTCACCCGCACCCCCAGCCCTGGCCTGCCGCAGACCCCACCTGCACCCACTGTCCTGCTTGGCTGATGGTTTTTGATGCATTGCTCTGGTTGCACGGCTTGTAGCTCATCTCTTTGGAGCCTTAATGTCCATAATGAAGAAGATGGTGACGTAACACAGCCACGAGGCGGGAAGCACCTGGCCGCCAGCAGCGGAAAAATCAGGGCGCCAGAATGACCCCCGACGACGGGAAGCCCGAAGTGTCAGCGCTAACACTTCCTGAAGCGCTGCTCTGTAGCCCCCTGTGCCCCAATACTGCAGGGGAGCTGCTGAGCCTGGAAGACAGAGCAGCTGGGTGGGGTGGGGTCAGGGGTGCAGCCATACTGAGGAGCCGCTCAGGGAACGTGGGGGGCTGCACACAAACGCTGGGAAAAATCGCAAAGCGCCGAAGTTTTCGCTTTCCTTTTCTCTCTCCTAGTTTTTCTTTTTCCTTCTGTTGTTTTTGGGGCCACACCTGGGCAGTGCTCAGGGTTTACTCCTGGTTCTGCACTCCTGGTGAGTTCGGGGGACCACATGGGGTGCCAGAGATTGAACTTGAACCTGGGTAGTCACCTATAAGGCAAGCACTTGGCCTGCTGTATTCTCTCTCTCTCTCTCTCTCTCTCTCTCTCTCTCTCTCTCTCTCCCTCTGTCTCTCACACACTCTCCCTCCTTCTCTCTCTCCCTCTCTCTCTCTCTGCCTCTCTCGTCTCTCTCTCGCTCTCTCCCCTCCCTCTCTCTCTCTCTCTCTCTCTCTCTCTCTCTCGTCACTCCAAGTCTAAAGCATGGGGTACAGTCAGGAGCGGCAGCTGGAGACAGCCCCGTACACGCCCAGCCCCGCTCAGCCCCACACACGCCCAGCCCCGCCCAGCCCCCAGCATGCATGGTCCCCGAGCATCCCGGAAGACCCCCCAGCACTTTCAGGTGTCACTCTAGAGGTGACCAAGCACCAAGCTCAGGCCCTCGCATGGTGGCTGAGACAGTGGAAGGGTCCCAGGGCTCCTGAGCCCTGCATGGGAGACCCCCAGACCCCCGCAAAAAAGGAAAATAAGGAAACTAGAGAATCAGGGCCCTTTCTGCTGGGGTCACCTAAGGGCAGAGCAGGGTGGACAGCCCTCTTGGACACGGGCTTGGGACAGTCTCCCGGGAGACCCAGAGCACAGCGGCCTTCAAGGTGCGGACAAGAATGTTTACAGGCGTCTCTCGCACACAGGAGGAGCCGGCCCAGCCCTCCCGCATCTGCACCGCCTCCAAGGCTTTATTTGCTTTCCAGCTGTGCGACTCACTGATTTCCGCGTGGGGCTCGTGCTGACTCACGGCTGGTATTTATGTGATCTGGCCACCACGCGTCTGGGACGGTTTCTGGGGTGCTGCGGCTTTTGATCAGGTTGTTTTTGAGGAGATGTGAGTTAAAATTAGTCACGAAGCACATTCATTCCTTCGCCCTTCGATGTGTGAGATGGCTGCTGTGCAGATGGGCACTTGCACACACCAACATACATCACGCACAGGCACACACATACGGCCACATGCACATATATCACACATAGGCACATGCACACATATACATCCCACGCAGGCACACACATGTGCACACACATCACATAGGCACACACATCACACACAGGCACACGCACATATGCACACATAGGCACATGCACACATGTGCACAGAACATGCACATACATGCACACACACTCATGTACATGCATACACACATACACTTGCATACACACATAAGCGCAGTCATGTACACACAACACAGATGCGCACTCATGCACACCACGGCAATCCAACTAGAGGCCTTCAGTGGCCCCCGAGCTCCCCTCAGCCTTTGTGCTGCTGTGTGGATGGGGGCTGGTCTACACCCGTGCTATTACTCATTTACTGACTGCACAATTGCATGGCACAGCCATACAATGAGAAGGAAGGAAAACCAACAATTCACTGAGTGAGCAGTTTCATACACAACCAGAAGAGACTGAGGTGCCCAGGTCACACCGCAAACCAGGAAAGGGTCTGAGGAGTGATACCTTGGGCAGGACTTCAGAACCCTGTTCCTGTCTTCCCAACATAGCCCCCTGTTCTCTGTGTCTTCCCAACACAGCGCCTGTTCTCTGTGTCTTCCCAACACAGCGCCTGTTCTCTGCGCTCCTGTCTTCACCAACACAGCATCTGTTCTATGTGTCTTCCCAACCCAGCCCCTGTTCTCTGTGCTCCTGTCTTCCCAACACAGCCCCTGTTCTCTGTGCACCTGTCTTCCCAACACAGCCCCTGTTCTCTGTGTCTTCCCAACACAGCGCCTGTTCTCTGTGTCTTCCCAACACAGCGCCTGTTCTCTGCTCCTATCTTCACCAACACAGCATCTGTTCTCTGTGTCTTCCCAACCCAGCCCCTGTTCTCTGTGCTCCTGTCTTAACCAACACAGCCCCTGTTCTGTGTCTTCCCAACACAGCACCTGTTCTCTGTGTCTTCCCAACCCAGCCCCTGTTCTCTGTGCTCCTGTCTTAACCAACACAGCGCCTGCTCTCTTCCTGTCTTAACCAACACAGCGCCTGCTCTCTTCCTGTCTTCACCAACACAGCGCCTGTTCTCTGTGTCTTCCCAACACAGCATCTGTTCTCTGTGCTCCTGTCTTCACCAACACAGCGCCTGTTCTCTGTGTCTTCCCAACACAGCCCCTGTTCTCTGTGCTCCTGTCTTCACCAACACAGCGCCTGTTCTCTGTGTCTTCCCAACACAGCCCCTGTTCTCTGTGCTCCTGTCTTCACCAACACAGCACCTGTTCTCTTCCTGTCTTCCCAACACAGCGCCTGTTCTCTGTGTCTTCCCAACACAGCCCCTGTTCTCTGTGCTCCTGTCTTCACCAACACAGCGCCTGTTCTCTTCCTGTCTTCACCAACACAGTGCCTGTTCTCTGTGTCTTCCCAACACAGCGCCTGTTCTCTGTCCTCCTGTCTTCACCAACACAGCCCCTGTTCTCTTCCTGTCTTCACCAACACAACACCTGTTCTCTGCGTTCCTGTCTTCACCAACACAGCGTCTGTTCTCTGTCCTCCTGTCTTCACCAACACAGCGCCTGTTCTCTTCCTGTCTTCACCAACACAGCGCCTGTTCTCTGTGCTCCTGTCTTCACCAACACAGCGCCTGTTCTCTGTGTCTTCCCAACACAGCCCCTGTTCTCTGTGCTCCTGTCTTCACCAACACAGCGCCTGTTCTCTTCCTGTCTTCACCAACACAGCGCCTGTTCTCTGTGCTCCTGTCTTCACCAACACAGCCCCTGTTCTCTTCCTGTCTTCACCAACATAGTCCCTGTTCTCTTCCTGTCTTCACCAACATAGTCCCTGTTCTCTTCCTGTCTTCACCAACACAGTGCCTGTTCTCGTCCTGTCTTCACCAACACAGCACCTGTTCTCTCTCTGTGCTCCTGTCTTCACCAACGCAGTCCCTGAACATTGCCTCCCTGATTTGTCTGTGTGTGGAACACACATGCCAGAGAAGACGCATGCTGAGCCCTAGCCTTGGACAAGGCCCCAGCACTCCGCAACGGGCCGAGACACCATCTCATCACTGCTGGGAGCTCTGGCACTACGTGACTCTGGGTTGTTCTGTAGATGTTGTCAAGCCCACAGCAGGATCCCACACGGCACCTGATACACGTTTGGGCTTCTCCTGTTTATCGCTCACCAGGAAGACTGATGCCATTCTCTCGCAGCCAGTCGGGAACAGTTTGGGTGTCTCCAAGCTCGGACTGTCCAAACCAGGTTCAGGAAGTCTTTCCTAGACACTACCCAGAACCCAAAAGGAGCGCGGCTTTGAGAGCATTCTCCAGCCTCCTGCCAGCGTGAGGAGTTCCCGGTCCCAAGGGTCTGTGCTAGCTCAACCTGTTAACGTGGTTCTCCGCATTCTGTGCGAGAATCACAGAGCCAAGGGACAGGATGCAGAATAGAGCCACAGGAATCCCTAGGGAAGGAAAACTGGATCCAGGCTTTAGAACTCCGTGGTGAGACAGATGCGCACGGCAGGGAAGGGGACGACAGGCACACGGCAAAGTCCTGCAGCACTTTACAGTGTGTAAACAGCTGTAAGCCTGTGGCCGGGGTATGTGTCAAGAGGGATTAAAAGTCTGTTCACTTCTTGAGCCACTAATCCTCCCTTCAGAGATCTATGCAAACAAAACTATGTTCCGGTACGTAATAAGGAAACAAACGCACTTGCGTTCTTGGGAACACATCCAGCGGCCCATAATCTGTCCAACACGGGAGAAACGAAGTGAAAAGGAAAAGCACCAAGAGGAACCAAGCTCACGGACAGAAGGATGCCCGAGGTGCCGAGGTAGAAGCTGCACCTTTGGTGGAATGGTAAACTGTCCCGTCTCGAGGATGAAAGTGAGCCCCCAACATACTGAGAGAGGGAGAGAGAAAGAGGGAGAGAGGATAGAGAGAGAAGAGAGAGAAGAGAGAGAGAAGAGAGAGAAAGCACAACATAGTGCTTTAATACTGGACGTCTTTGGAGGTCTGGGTCAATGCAGGCTGGTAGGATTTATCTATTCCAAGTTAGATTATGCTTAAGTGCGGCTAGCAGGTGTCCCATCCTCCGCCATGCGCTCTCTTGGAAGAAGTCATCTAACCCAACTTACTCGGAAAAGACGGCATAAGCATGATGCCAAGTTCCAGAACTTCTAGAACTGTGTAAACTGCCCTCAAGGCAGTTCCGGGTCCCCTAGAACACCTAGTCCCCTGGCCACGGACAGTGGAATCTCTCTTCAACTCACCTCCCTGCTTCTTCCTTTTTTTGACCTTAGCGCCTAAACCGTGATTGTTTCCAAGCTGACCACATAGTTGTCTGAGCGCTTACAGGCATTAAGACACAGACAGGACTGGCGTCCACTGACCTCCTGGCTATCCGCCATGGTGGGGGTGAGGGAGGGAAGATCCAGGTCACAGCATCTTCATCCCAACAGAGATGCCGGCATCTTTCTTGTCCGACGGGCCCAGCCTCCGAGAGACTGAGCCCCTCCCCGGAGCCCTTCCTAAGTCAGCACCGGTGACTCTGAGCACACACAGCAATGCTTTTTTTTCTTTTGCTTTTGGAGTCATACTCGGCGATGCTCAAGGGTTACTCCTGACTGCACTCGGGAATTACTCCTGCCAATAACTACTCCTTGGGAACCATATGGGATGCCAGGGATCAAACAAGGGTTGGCCACATGCAAGGCAAATGCCCTCCCGGTGGTGCTGTCATTCCAGACACTAGATTATCAGTTCTTTATGCAGAGAATAAAGGCAACTAAACCTGGGGATGAGGTGACCAGACTTCCTGTTGCGTGTGAGTGTGATGGGGGTGCTGGTGCTGTTTGGACCACACCAGGTAGGGCTAGGGAGACCACCTGGGGTACTGGAGATACAACCGGGGTGCTGCCTCATGCAAGGGAACCCTCACCTGCGGCACTGCCTTTTCCTGGCCCCTCACCTGGGGTACTGCCTTTTCCTGGCCCCGACTGTGAACTTTTACGGTCACCCGTCAGGCGAGCAGGCTGCATTCACGCCTACTGGGTGCTTCCTGGCATTCCTCACCGAGCCGGGAATTGGGGTAGTCTGTGAGCAGCTCACTCGCTACTGTACGAGGGCAAACAAGAAGCTGAAGACAGGAAGCAGGGGCAGGCGGCAGGGTGCAGAGCTACAGCAAGGACAGTCCTGAAGCAAGAGGCACTCGGCCAGCCGGGCCAGCCTTGAGGTCCATTCACCTGCCCTGAGCAGTGTGACAGAGGGTGGGAGGGGCCTCTCCCGAGCTGACAGAGCTGACACGTCTAAGGATGTTCAGGGACCTGAGAGCTAGTGCAGCGAGGAAGGGCCCACTGGGGTTTGATCCCGGGACCCCAATACTGTGATCCCTGAGCACAGGGCCAGGAGGAAGCTCTGGGCACAGACTCCCAGAACAATATTGAAAGAACTGCCGCAACCGTATGTCACCAAGCTTGACTGGGTCTCATTCCTGAGCTGCCTTTGGGCGTAACTGCATTTGAAAGCAAACAGTCACGCCGCACTTGAGGGTGTTCTAACCTGCTCACAGGAAGCCTTGAGATGCTGTTCAATTGCTCGATCAATGTAGAGGTGGAACGCAGTTTGATTTCGCCCCTGAAGCTTCAAGACCCTCCTGACCTCCCTCGTTTCTCTTTGTCCTGTTCTTTCCTTCCGTCCTCCCTTTCCTTTCTCCCTCATTCCTTTCCTTTCTCCCTGCTTTCCTTCTCTTTTTATTCTCCGCCCTCCCTCCCATTTCCCTCCCTACTTTCCTTCATTCCTTCCTCCCTCTATACCACATCCCACCCTTCCTTCCTTCCTTCCTTCCTTCCTTCCTTCCTTCCTTCCTTCCTTCCTTCCTTCCTTCCTTCCTTCCTTCCTTCCCTTCCCTTCCTTCCTTCCTTCCTTCCTTCCTTCCTTCCTTCCTTCCTTCCTTCTTCCTTCCTTCTTCTTCTTCTTTCCTTCCCTTCCTTCTTTCCCTTCCTTCCTCCCTCCCTCCCTCCCTCCCTCCCCACCCCCTGCTGTCCTGGGAGCATATGCATCAGAGTCCGGGGACTGTGCCGTGCCAGAGCAAACTCCCGTGTACACAGCCTGCGCTGGCCCTGAGCTTCTCCCGTCCCCAAACAACAATCAAACATGTTGCTGTGCCTGTCTCTGCCACGGCGACAGCGACCGCGACCATGAAGTGGCTGCAACAAACTGTCCTGTCCTGTCACCTACTTTCTGGCCCCCCGGACACGCATGACCTTGGGACTACTCCCCATGTGGGCTACATGTTTTCTTGGCTGATGCAAAAACTTGAAGAATTCAAAGAGAAAACCACGGGTCTGGGAAAAACAGGAAGCCCCGACCTCCGAAAAACACTTGATCTGCCTCTCTGCAAACTGCAGTGAGATTAGACAAACGAAGCGTCTATTGACTTTGGCTGTCGATTTTGAAAGGCGCTAGAACCTTCCAGCCTATCTGCTGGGGGAGCTCGCAGTCTTCACCAGCTCTCTCCTTTTCCCGTCTTGATTCGGGACCTCCCGTTCAGCTCTTGGGGAGGACCCTGAGGTGTCAGGCACGGGACCTGGGGCCCTGCATGCCAAGAACGTGCCCAGCCTGCCGAGCTCTCGCCAGACCAGCCCTTCTTTCTGCAAACCCCTTTCAAAGGAACAGCTAAGAAGGACGACGAAGGTCCCTTCCCTATCTGTTCATCCACGCAGATGAGCACTGTGTAGGAGTCCAACAGTTGTAAGTCTTAACTGAACACTGGGCACTCAGGGGGCACCGTCCCTGAGTTACTGCATTTCACGGAATCCTCCCAGAGACTTGGCACGGCACAGTGTGTGTGTGTGTGTGTGTGTGTGTGTGACCCACTACAGTGAAAGTGGGGCTTGAAGCTCGCAAGGACATGAAGTCATCAGGCACAAAAGGGTCCCTTTGGGCTCTAAGCACAGCAGTTTGTGAAAGATGGGGCCGGCGACAGAACAGCAGGGAGGGCATTTGCCTTGTACAAGCCAAGTGGGGCTCAGTCCCGCATCCCATATGGTCCCCGAAGCACTGCCAGGAGCAACTCCTTTCTCTCTCGCTCTCTTTCACACATACACACTCTCACATTCTCACTCACACTCTCAAACACACACACACTCTATCACAGACTCATGCATTCTCACTCACTTTCACTTACATACACTCTCAAACTATATACACACATTATCACTCTCACACTCTCACTCTTTCCCACACACACAGGCTCACTCCACACACTCTCACACCACACACACACACACTCATCTCTCACAGTCTCCCCCACCTCCCACTAGCGGTGCTCCCGGCCTGAACTTCCCTCTCACTGAGCCTGGGCTGACAGGCGGCACCTCTGGATCCGGAAGCACCTGCTCAGCGGCTCGGGCTGGCCTTAGCAGTAGCCCCTGCAGGTACACGCAGGGCCCGGGCTACACCCACAGCAGCCGAAGGAAGAAGAGGGCGGGCAGGGCCGGAAGCACTTGCGCCAGCGAGCAGCGTCACTGGAGGTTTGTAGGTGACACCCAGGAGCAGGGGCCGGGCTGGGGGCTGGGGGCTGGCAGCGCTGTCACTGCCGGCCTTTGTTGACCGCTGAATGGGGTGACCGCCCACGGGGGGCAAAAATGTGTTTGTCTCCAAGCAGCAGAAGGCAGGCGGGTTGTGTTTGCTAAAGCTTATCTGATGACCCCCTTGGGCTGGGACAGCGTCCCCCATGTGTCTCTGCTGGCGAGAACCAGAGTCCCCGACACGGTCCATCGCGCGGCAGAGCTGTCCAGCGCCTCCGCAGGCACAGGGCCACGAGGCAGGAAGGTCAGCAGCAGTTCCCAAGCAGCAGAGTCCCGTTTCCCAAGAACTCGGCTCCACAGGACACAGGGACAAAGGCGTTCCCAGCAGCTCAGCAGCTCGTCGTTTGGTTTTGGTTTGGTGGCCACACCTGGCTGCGCTCAGGGCTCACTCCTGGCAGGCTAGGGGTGGGGTGGGGTGCTGAGGACCATGTACAGTGCCGGGGCCTGAACCAGAGTCAGTAACTCTCAGAAAAAATAAAGAGGCTCAGATCCCTGTGCGGTCCCTCGGGCTCCCTGCCTGAGCCGAGAGGCGGAGTCCAGGGCTTCCAGGCCACCCAGCTCCGATCCTGCTTGGGGGCTCTGCGGGATATTCCAATGGACCGTCTTTCCTCTGCCTCCCTCTTCCGCTCCCTCACCCCAAGGATTTCCTAGTTCTTCCAAAGAAAAGCCTATTGTTGCAGCGATGAAAGACACCATTTCCCTGGACTAGCTGCTAATTCAGACTGTGCTGGGGCAAAAGCTGATCCCTCCGTTTGCCAGAGGCGGATCTCGGCTTCCAGGGCTGCTCCGTTTCCCCCTTATAAAGGGCAGCGGACCCCCACCCACCCCATGTATACATTCCACTGGTAGACGAGGAATCTAATCAGCGAATCCAGCCGCCTCTGAGCTACGAGACATCTACCACCGAGGGGCCCGGCTTTAAGAGCAGATAAGGCCTGCAGGGGCGGGGGCGGGGCTGGCACCCAGCGTGTTCTCTTCTTGGAACAGGGCTTGAGGGCGTGTGGAGCAGCAGGACAGTGTTCTCGGATTTCAGAGAAGACACAGCATTTGCTTCCTCAGGACACGCTTCCTCTGGCACCATGGGGCCACGTGTGCGCGCCCAGCTGTTCCGAGAAGCTGGGACTCGCCCGGTGGGGTTCAGCCCCATCCTTCCTTTTCTGGAACTACAACATCAGCCTTGTTCTCTGTCCAGGCCAAGGCAGCATGAGTCTACCCTCTGCCACTGACACTCCACCCCGCAACATTAAGATGCAGCCAACAACCAGAGGCTGAAAACAATATCAGAGGAAAAGAGGAGAAACGCAATCATGGTCTTCCGAGCCGTCACCGCTCACTGGATGAAATCATGTAAAATTCATTTGCGAGACAGGAAGCAAAACCCAAGAAGGAAACTGCGGATTCCTTGAGCCGTCAGAGGCGGCCTGTGCGGTGCAGGGAACAGCAGACCGCCAGACAGGACAGACCGCAGCAGCCCGGGCGTGAGGAGACACAAGCTGCGAAGCTGATTACTCCTGTTGTAGCGTGACACCTTTTAAGTGTTCTCTTCCTTGGAGCCTTTGATTAGTTCATTTAAAACGATATTAGGAACATTTTTCTTTTGGATTGCCACACCGGAAAGCAACTGGAAAAAAACCCAACTTTCTGGCACGATAATTTTAAAAGAGATGATATTTCCCTCTTTTAAGTATTATTTAACATAGGCAAGGGTTGAAACAGGAATAGCGGCTGGCTGATTCCCTCTTAGCTCCTATTTTCACTCACGACCCTAATAAATGTCCTTTCCATCACAAGTCCCACTCTCCCCCTCACTGTCTATCTGAAATACCGCAGAGCCCAGGGTCACACGGTGCTTTGGATGTGTTGTGTTTCGTGAGTGCTGTTTCACGCGTGCTATGTTTCATGCATGTTCTAAGCATGCTCTAGGTCAGCGTTCTTCACCCTTTCACACCTGTGGACAGACACGTGTCCTGCACAGATGTCCACTGACCTGTACTTAGAACCAAGCAAGCAGAGACAAGTGGTTCTCAACCCGTCTATAACCGTGGACCCTTAGGCACACAGTTTCCTCGGATGTGAACAGGCCAGCTACTTAAAACGCACACACCAGCATGCAGGTAACTGAGGTGCAAAGCGGGCTTTACTGTGCTGGACATTCCCCGGAGGACACTGAGAGTCCGAGGCCAGCACGACTCAGCGTGTGTAAGCAGCCAAAGATCAATATTACACAAAGACAATGTCCTTGTCCTTGCCCTAAAGATAAGGACAGTGTGTCCAGCCACCTTCCCTTGGGAACCCAGAGATAAGGAGAATCTTCCTCATGCTTTCCTGCAACTTTTGCTTCAGTCTGTAGCCCCGCAGACCAGGCAGGAGTCATTTATTCGGGATTCTTCATCCCATCGTTCTGCCCTTTTCCTGTGACATGCAGGCAAGACGGCGGCTCTGAGACCGGAGCCCACCATCTTCCACTCGGCCAGCTTCGGCTCTGAGACCGGAGCCCACCATCTTCCACTCGGCCAGCTTCGCTCTGAGACTGGAGCCCACCATCTTCCACTCGGCCAGCTTCGGCTCTGAGACCAGAGCCCACCATCTTTCGCTCGCCAGCTTGCTGCCACTAAGCTTTTCACAAAGACGTACTTATTGTAGCATAAGGTAGGGGCGCTGTGATCGTGTTCACCTTCATGGCTAGGGTACAGAGTCAGGATGGTGGTGGTACATTTTCACCACCGCCAGTGTGCCCCCAGAATGCCCGCCACTGCACTATTGTGCAAACGAGTGCGGCCATCCAGTATTTATCCTCCTCCCCTCTGACTTACTTCGTTCAGCAGGACACCCTCCAGCTCGACCCAAGCTGAAGCCAACGTCGTAGTTTCATCCTTTCTCACAGCTGCATAGTACTCCGCTGTGTATATGAACCCACCCATCTGCTGTAGACACTGAGTCGTCTCCATGTCCTGGCTGCAGTACTTAAGCATGGCAGTAGGTTGTATGTGTCGTTTCCAATGAACGGTTTTATGTTCTTGGGTACCTCTGGCAAGGAGCGTCTCAGAAGTACTAGAGGCAATTCCATGAACTAGTTCTCAAGTAGCCCCTTTGGAATGAGGGAAGGCGCCCCTTTGGAGATGTGGAAATGGAGGCACTGCCCAGAGAAGAGCGGAGTGGACCCTCTCAGGGTCACAGAGAAATCAGAGGGCCCGAGAACACGAGAGGACACCAGACAGTCACGACCATTCACTGACTCGTAACTTCTGAGAAGGCCTCAGACAGGGGCAGTGTGAAGAGGAGCCCTAAAAGAGAGAAGGCGAAGGGGCTGAGCCCCAGCTGTGCAGGTGGGTGGGAGCCCTGGATGTGATGGTGGACAAAGCTCCCTTTGGACAGAGCCAAGCAGTTCTCTGATCACAACCATCTGGCTGCATCCATCTCTGCCAGACCGGGCGAAGACAGAGTCTGCAACGCCCGGGCAGGGCCCTGTTTCATCACTGCCTCGGATTTGGAGCCAACAGTAGCCCCCTGCTGGCACTGTCCCTTGGCAGGCAGCCTTTGTGGGGTCAGGGGAGGGCGCCCTCCTGCTGGCAGGGCGGGCTGGCCGGCTCCACAGCCCCTCGGAGAAGTTCCTGTCCCTGTTGCTCTTGGAGGTGCTTCTGACAGACGTCGCCTCACGCCTCTGCGCTAGCCGGGCTCTGCTGGTGGACGTCATCGCTCACTGTCCCCTGGCCACCCCTCAAGAACCAGAATGGGGACGACAGACTCAGCATATCTGCCCCCCGCCCCTGCCCCACGCCCAGGGGTTCTGTGCTGATTCCTCTGTGCAGGAAGCCGGGCTCAGTCTGGCTGTCCCGTCTGTTCTTATTCCGGCCCCACGATCTGCCCTCCTCGACTCGAAGACTCCTCCATACCCCCAACTCCCAATGATCCGTATTTCTTAGGCCTCGCTGCCTTGTGAAAGGGGGTGAGAAAGGTTAAATACTTTTGCTTGTTTTGGGGCCACAGCAGACAGGACTCAGGGCTTACTCATGGTTCTGTCTGTGCTGGGTCACTCCTGAGCAGGCCTGGAGGAACACAGGGGTGCTGGGGATTAAGCCTGGGTCGGCTGGGTGCGAGGCAAATGCCCTACCCGCTGGACCCTCTCTACTGCCCTTAAAGGTTAAGTCTTCTTAGTTTTTCCAAGTGTGTCTTTGTTCTGGGCCTGGGGGCCACGGCTAAGGGTGCCATGTGCTTCCTCTGGCGAGGCCATCTCCCATCTCCCAGCCCTGCGTGCACACGTCCATCCACCTACACTAGGGCTATCCCTAAAGGCAGACAGACTCCCTCCTTACACAGACACGGACACACACAGACACCACAGACACTCTCTCTCTCTCTCTCTCTCTCTCTCTCTCTCTCTCTCTCTCTCTCTCTCTCTCTCTCAGCAAAGGGGCATAAGGAAGGGGGTGCCGAGGACGGATGATGCTTAACTGAGTGGAGTTCCCAATAAAATACATCTCCAGAGTAAGTTGGGGTCCCCCACCCCACAAACTATCTCCTTTTCTCCGACATAAACCCATCGCGGGAAGCCTTCAAGGGGGAGAGGAAATGCCGAGGGACCCTCTGTGCCTGTCCAATTCCTGCACTTCCAAGCACAGGCCAGGAATCACTTGGAGGGGACCAGGCCAACGACAACTTGGAGCCCAACGGAGCTGATGACTAACGGCGGGAGGGGTTGGGGAGAAGGCCTTCTCTGAGTCAGCCCCGCGTGGGCAAAGGCGCCCTGAAGCCCCAGAAGAATTCAGCTGTGAAGCCAGGCCCTGCTCTGGAGCCAGAGGGACCGGACGTGGCGGGCGGAAGCGTAGCCACAGGCGTGGGACACTCTCTGCCGCCCGGGCCACTCCAGACAGTGGCGGGGACCGGGCCCGGGCACATCACCAGCCTGACCAGGGGGAGGTGATGCACGAGGACCCAGCACCTGGATAAGGCAGCCCAGGATTGACTTGTGTTCACTGGAGTCAGGCTCATGGGACCGGCCTAACTTTGGCTCTGGCCATGGACCCAGGCTCTCAGGTTCCTGAAAAACTCACTTCTCTTTCTTTGGGCCTTCAAAAGTGGCTGTTTGTCCCAACTTCTTATTCCAGGCTGAACATTTTGTTCCCAAATTCAAAAGCTAGGGTAAGAAAAGAAGAAAAAGCGCACGGCGCTCAGGTCCCTAAACGGGGAACGCTTTTCCCCCAATGAACGCTTCTCCCTTATACTAGAAGATGCTGGGCTCTAGGTTGGGTTTCGTGGCAAAACAAGATCCCTCTGCTGGCAGAACCGTGATTCCAGCAGGGTCCTGGAGGGTGAAGAAGGGAGTTGGGAAAGAAAGTGGAAGATGGGGGAAGACAGAGAGAGTACAGCAGGGAGGGTGTTTGCCTTAAACGTGGATGACCCAGGTTCGAGCCCTGGCATGACATAGGGTCCCCGAGTAATTCTTGAGTAAAGAGCCAAGAGTAACCTCTGAGCATCACCAGGTATGACCCCATGACCCCAAAAGCAAATTAAAACAAAATAAAAGCGGCAGCTAACTCATGCTCCCGCACACACAGCTCCAGGACAGCACACACGGCCTCCTGGAGACTGGAGACCTCACTGTCACAGCGTGTCCCAGGGCTGGGCAGGGAACAAGAACAACCATGCCCGCCGCCGGCAACTCTGCCCGGGAACAAGCTGGGCCATCTCAGGTCCGTGTTTCTGCTGGCCAAGAGGGCAGGGACCTTGGGCTCCACTGCTGCACGGACCAGTCCCCTGACCCACCCGGCCGTGGGGACCCTGGTGCGGCTCCATCTCTCCCAGCTCTGGCCGGTTCTGGCCGTGTCACCGCTGCCCCAACTGCAAACCCAGAAGTGACCTTGTGTGATGCCACAAAAAAAAAAAATATTGACTTTGACCTTCTGTTGTTTTTTTTTTTGTTGTTGTTGGGGTGGGGGCACACCCAGCGATGCTCAGGGCTTACTCCTGGCTTTGCAGGGCCAGACTGGACATGAGGTGCCCAGGGATCAAGCCAGGGTGGACACATACAAGACAAACACCCGCTGAACTCTGGTTCCAGCTGGAAACTCTCATTTTATACCCACTTTTTCTTTTAGTTTACTTAAAAAAAAAAGAATTTGGTGCTGGGGACGAACTTAGGGCCTCACAGATGCCAAGACAGGAGTCCTTGTGCTGAACCGTAGCTTACTCATGGCTCAACTCATTTCTCCCGCAGCTGAAGCTCCGTCAGGCCTGCGCCGAGTTCCTGGTTTGGGCTAAGTCTTGGCAATGTTAACCCTTTTTCAGTTAAACCGCCAAGAAAGCCATGGCAACAGCGCCCTGAGACTGAATGCTGCATCCACGGTTTCCCGGGGGAATTTCCATCCTATTTGCAGTGCTGTACATGTGACGACCCATTAGAAGGCCCGCGGTGCCACAGGGCTGGTTGGAAGCTACAGAAAACACTTTCCGGAATAAATCAAGTTTATGTCCCCTCCAGTGGTTTATAAACGCTAACCCCGCCCTCGACTTCCCTTTACATCCTCTTCCGTATGATTTGGCTCGGAAGGTCATTTTCCCCTTAAGACCCTGTGAATTAAAAAAGAAAAACTCAGAAACAGCCAAGAACTTTGAAAAATAGAAAAATGAAGGTGCCGGAGAGAGTTCAAAGGGCTGGAGTCAGACCTTATGTGGGAACTCCAGTTTTAGGCCCCCGAACCACATGGCTGCCCCTCCCCAAAGCAACACTGGGGGTGTGGCCCTAGAGAAACAACACAAAAATGCCAACACCTATCACGATGTAAACTCAACAGCCAACTTCGGGGCCTGACAAGATCAAAGCCCACCACCCTCTGGGTGAGCCAAACCTGCTGGTGTGGCCGCCAACGAACCATCTCTGGGCGCCCCTGCTTCCTCACAGTCAAAGCACAGGCGGGAGAGGCGTGGAAGCTCTGAGGAAGAAGGGCGTTTCTCTGCGGATGCCTGGGGGTGGGAGGCAGCTCTGCGCAGCGCAGAGCCCCGGACAGCAGCGTCCAGACCGACAGCCGGACAGGCAGTGGTTTACCATGCGCGGCTGCTGCTAACCCCTTCAGTGCTTACACAGGTGGGTTTTGTCTGTACCATCCTTCTGGTTCCAGAACCAGACTGAGCTCCAGGGCCAGATCTAGAGCCTAAGATTAGGGTGGTGGGAGAGAGGGAGGGGGCGCTGGGGAGGCTGGGCCGGACACAGGCAGGGGTGACGTGAGAGGGAAGCGCGTGGCTCAGAGGCTGGGCCGCTGGCTCCAGATCTCCTCTGGCACAGACTTTCCGTCGGGCACCGACTTCCCCATGCCTGAGTGTTCCCGAATTGGGGAGGCTGAGGACCCCTGACTATTCCTCTCTGGAGTCCCCGCCACAAGCTGGTCTGGCCCCAAGTAAAGCGTCTCTGGAATTCTCCTGGCCGAGAATTTCAGGGCTACTACTAAGCTAGTTCTAGCCCTGGCCCACCACCCCAGGAGAGCCTCACAACAAGCCAGACGACCCCCCACTCCATGAGGGCCTCCATTTTCCACATCCGGACTTCCCCTCGTCAGAACTCTACCCAGCAGACCAGCCTATCACAGCCCAGCTCGCAGGGTCCGCGGTTCATCAATAAATGCTGGATTTAGAGATGACTACAAGAGTATGCTACCTGCAAGGCAGAGCCTGGCAAGCTTCCCGTGTCGTATTTGATATGCCAAATACCAATAACAATTATAGACCTCATTGCCATGACCTGATGGAATGGTTTGAGGCTCTTTATGTTCCTGGAGCAAGCAGGTGCCCTTGGGCTCTACTTGCATGAGACAGGTCATATGGAGATGTTACTGGTGCCCGCCGAGCAAATCGATGATGAATGGGAAGACAGTGATACAGTGATACAGTGATACTAAGCTAAATGAATTTACTAATTCACTTACAAGCCAACACTAATTCAGAAACGACCCATCACTCTGCCTTCTTCTGCATAACGTGTAATTATCAAGAATTTTCTTGCAGGATACAGATGTATCTTATATAAGACGTTATTGGGGTACCACCTTCGTGTGATTCTTTATCCCTGTCATCTGCTGCATGAGTGCCAAGGACAAAGAATAACTGCGAAGATGGGGGGCGGAGAGATAGCCCAGCGGGTAGGGCGTTTGCCTTGCACGCAGCCGGCCCATGCCGGCCTGGGTTCGATCCCCGGCATCCCATATGGTCCCCTGAGCACCGCCAGGAGTTATTCCTGAGTGCAGAGCCAGGAGAAACCCCTGAGCATTGCCGGGTGTGACCCAAAAAGCAAAAAAAAAAAAAAAAGAATAACTGCGAAGAAAATGGGCGCTTGGTGAAGGAGAGAAACACTGCCAACTCCTACCCCAGCCTCGCCCCTGTGTGCTGACAGCACACAGAATTCTATTACTAATCCCCATTTCCAAACAACGGCAATAAACGCAAAGGTTGTTGTTTCCACAGGAGGGACCGGGTACGCAACTGTCCCTGTGACCACACACACAGAGTGCGATGTCAGCAGTCGTGTGGACTTAGGTCTCATCTCTTCTACTCTGAACAGAAAGAGCCCCGATTCCAGAGGCAGCACCGAGAGAGATGAAAATCAACACTGGCTCTGGGCCTGAGTCCAGGTGGATCCCCCACTTTCAGTAGTTACATATGAGCCAATCTTTGAACCAAACTGTACTGACACAATCACAAAGCAGGAAGTCCATTTTCTGGAGGAAAGCGAGCCCAGTCCAAGAAAAAAAAAAATCCCCCCCAAAACCCCAAAGCTAAAATAAAGCCCAATATAGGGGGCAAAAGTCCGCTACCCCAGAATGTCTTTAGCAAGAAGCTAATTTTTTGGGGCGGGGCTCTACAAGGCTGGGGTGAAGCCACCTTTCGTGATGAGGGGGTCTGGCCCTTCTTCCCAGTGCCTTCTGCTTGGACAAGTCGAACAGGCACGGAGGTTGGAGCGGCAATCTGTGTTACTCAAACCTACATGTAGGGGTGCGCTATCAGCAATCCACGTGGCCACGACAGTATTCGGTGGCAGGCTTTGTGGTAGGACACGTATGTGCTTTGTGTATATGTGGACCTGGGTTCCAACCTCAGCCCTCAAAAACAAAATTGAAACAAAACAAAAAAAAGATGGGCTCTCTGGGATCTCCTGGGGGTTACGCTGGTATCTGGGGGCTCAGCAGAGGAAGGAGATATTGTACATTTCTCTTTTTTTTTTCTTTTTTGGGTCACACCCGGCAATGCTCAGGGGTTACTCCTGGCTCTGCACTCAGGAATTACTTCCTGGCGGTGCTCGGGGGACCATATGGGATGCCGGGGATCAAACTCAGGTCAGCTGCGTGCAAGGCAAATGCCCGACCCGCTGGACTCTCGCTCCAGCCCCATCTCTCCTTTTTCTGTTATCAATCTTTGTGAATACAGGATGCTTTGGGTTCAGACTCTCCAAACCCAGAGGGGACCGAGGTGATTCGTTTTATGCTTCCACACAAACACTGGTTGAAAGTAATGCGATCCTTTGTAGACATGTGCCAGCAGCTGGAGTCTTTAATTTCTACTGTATTGAAACCACACAGCCGTAACTGCGGCAGAGTCAAAGAAGCGTGTGAAAATATAAACCCTTTCCCTGAGGCTCCACGACATGAACTTTAATTTCCTTTGGGACCTGACCAGCACAGGCTGAGAAACAGGCAGGCTCTGCATGCAGGAGGTCTAGCTTTGATCCCTGACACACAAGGATCCCCTGAGCACCGCTGGGAGAGAGACCCCTCACCTCCCCAGCCCTGAACAGCACCCCGAAAGAAAATGACTAATAATAAATCAGCGCTTTAGTGGGGGTTGGCTACGTCTAGCAGTGCTCAGGGCTTACTCCTGGCTCTGTGCTCAGGGATCTTGGCGGACTCGGGGACCCTACGGGGTGCTGGGGAATTAAACCCTGATTGGTTCCTTGCAAGACAAGCGCCCCACCCACTGTATGGCCCCACTGGGTGTTCTGTTTTCCATAAAATGAAGCCAATTCTCCTCGTGCTCAATCCACATACAAAAACAACTGAGCAATAGTTCATCTGTTCTGCCAAGTCCTGTCAAACTTTTCCTCTCCAAGAATGAAGTTTTGGGGGCCGGAGAGATAGTACAGCAGGCTAGATGCTTGCCTTTTCAGTGACTTTGATGAGAGGTTGAAGTCATAGTATTTGCTGTGTGAGTTAAATAAACAGTCCCCTCTCATCAGAGCTCCACCCAGCAGAAGAGCTGATCACAGCCTAGCTTGGCGTGGCCGCAAAGTGGCCACGTGGGTCATCAATAAATGCTCGAAATTAAGAACTGACTACTAGGGGCCGGAGCGATAGCCCAGTGGGTAGGGCGTTTGCCTTGCACACGGCCGGCTTGTGCTGGCCAGGGTTCGATCCCGTCATCCCATATGGTCCCCCGAGCACCGCCAGGAATAATTCCTGAGTGCAGAGCCAGGAGTAACCCCTGAGCATTGCCGGGTGTGACCATAAAGCAAAAAAAAAAAAAAAAAGAATTGACTACAAGAGTATGCTACCCGCACGGCAGAGCCTGGCAAGCTACCCATGTCGTATTTGATATGCCAAATACCAGTAACAATTAGAGACCTCATTCCCATGACCTGAAGGAATGGTTTTAGGCTCTTTATATTCCTGGAGTGAGCAGATGCCCTTGGGCTACACTACCATGTGACAGGGCGTATGGAGATGTTACTGGTCCCGCTTGAGCAAACAAATCGATGATCAACGGGAAGTCAAGTGATCAAGAGTTCAATAAAAATCTGGTCCCATTTCCCCTGTGCTCTGATGAGCCTCTAGAACTCACTGAGCAACACCCAGGTCCCCGGGACGTTTGAGCTGGGGGTGCTGCATCAGATGGCTCTGGGGTTGCTGTTTCTCTCAGCCATGCGAAGAGAGTGACAAGTTTACACTTCAGAAATAGCAGGCCAGCACTGTCCCGCAACGACTCTGCCATGCGCCCATCTGCTCAGAGACCAATTTAACTCTGTTATATAAACTTTTTACTGTATAAAAGCGAGCGGGCTCCACCTCTCACACTCACCATGCAGCACGCACGCGGGGTCAGAGCAGCTGCCAGATAAACAGAATGTTCCATGAGCACAGAGCACAGTTCTGTAAATGGATGTCACCTCGGCAATGGCCTGAGACACCCGTGATACCGCGCTAACTGGAGGTTGGTCATCTGGGCTTCGTGATGGGAGGTGCACCAGGATGAAATTTTAGCGCATGAAACCAGCTCCAGCTCTCAACTGCATGCTGGTCTGTTTCCAAGGTGGCCGGGCAGTCAGAAAGCCACAGTCACGCCCCTCTGGAAGGAAGCAACCCAGTGCCTTTGTCTGGTTCAGTTAGGGGGCTCTGAATTGTGACCCATTTAAATGGTAGCCGGAATATGACCCAGAACATCGGGAACAACAGCACGATCTAGAAACAAACACATTCTCAATACCATTTTTACTGTGCTCGAAATAGTGCCTTCTTTCTCATTTCTTACCAGCACTTTCTGGAAATCTGCTTTACAGGGCAACCAATTCTTGATATGGTTCATCGTTTTCAATTTGGCCTTTTAGTAAGCCGGTACCACCTCACTTGTTTCTACTGCCTTTCCCAGAGGATTCGGAGGAGTATTTGTTCTCTCAGATGTTTCCTTGGTCTCTCTATGTCTCTGGTAAAGTATCTGCCCCACTGGATATTCCCTGTTTCATACATTTGGGGTATCGTCCTTTACTTTAACAAACAGGTCTGGGAAACAGCCAAATTGTTAGCAGGAAATTTCACTTATTCGTGGCAATCTGAGTGTCTTCTTGGATAAACTGCCCGCCTCACTTCGGTACTGGAAAACCACCCTAGTATTTTTTCAAAGGCGCCTATGGATAGGCAGGACAGATCGCACAGACTCAAGACTCCACTGCACTTCCCACATCGCCTCCATCTGTCGCGAGTCTGCTGCGTAGTGTTCAAAAAATAGGATTTCTTGAGAGATCCTGTTTATGAGATGAACCACGTTTCTGTGGAAAGGAAGAATTTCACATCATCTGGCAAGAAGGCTGTACCCGGCGCGGTGAGCCTCCCACCAGAATCCCGTAACTGGGAGACTGCTTAAGGGGATCAAAACTAACAGAAGATTTCTAAGTTCTTGGGCAGTCGGAAGTCATTTCCACACCTGGACTTCCCTTCCCTCCGTGGTTGCCCACAGGGCAGCCCACGACCCCGCAGAGCACGTAGGCGGAAGCAGGAACAGAACAATGACAACAGGACAGGAGGCCGAAGGGGCACAGCTCAGCCCACACAGAATCCCCTATTTACTGCAGTGGAAACAACAGGTTCTGGTGCAATGCAGAAAAGAAGGTGACGTGATAGCGGATTCCTTCCCTGTCCGTTCCTTATTGAGGGGACAAAGAGTTGGGGGCAGGGGAGATAGTCCGGGGGAGGCCCTAGTCTGGCATCCCACGGACCCTGGTTCCAATTCCAGGCTCCAACATATGATTCCCTCGGCACTGCCAGGGGTCACTCTTGAGCAGAGAGCCAGAACAGTCCCCGAGCAGGGTGAGTGTGGCCCCACGCCCAAAATGGACTTCTGCACACCGGGCTGAAAACGCCTCATCTGCTGCTAAGAAATCACAAGGTGAACGGGATCATGCCGGCTTCCAGTCTCCTCTCGCCTAGACCAAGACGGGGAGATAAGGGAGTGTGTTGGCCTCCCGCAATGCCCACTGCGCATGAGCCAGTCATGGGTGCGGGACTGAGCTCTGAAGTGTGGCAGCCACCCCGCACGCCTGCCTGCCTGCACCCAGGGCCAAGAAGAACCAGTCGGTACAGCTCAGAACCGAGAGAAGCTGCTATTTCCGCGATAGCCTTGAGGGCAAGACACGCAGCAGTGGTCCCGACCGGGTTCGAGCCCCAGCATCCCATGCAGTCTCCGAAGACTGCCAGGAGTGATTCCTGAGTGCAGGGCCCGGAATCAGACCGGAGCACTGCCAGGTGTGGCCTCAAATGAAAAACTCAACCGACCAACAATGGCTTTGGAATCAACCTGGCGTGAGCAAAGCCTTGGGACTGGGGAAGTTTTCGTGGCTCTCGAGGCTGAGGTGCCAAGTCCAGAATCTTCTCTGAGATGCCTGAATTGTAGCCTGGAAACACCTGAACCCCTCTGTCTCCTAACTGGAGTTCCAGGGCTCTGTGTTCACAGCGTGGAAGGAACAGGGTCACTTTCTCTGCTAAACCTCCCCTGCCCACCCCGACACATCAGTACCACTGTGATCCTCTAACTCTGAGCACAAGTGACACCTAGAGATAAAAAGAGATTAGCGGCTGGAGTGATAGCACAGCGGGGAGGGTGTTGGCCTTGCGCCCGGCTGGCCCAGGTTCGATCCGGCATCCCATATGGTCCTCCCAAGCACCACAGGAGTAATTCCTGAGTGCAGAATCAAGAGATAATTACATGATCTCTTCCTGTTCTAAACTTGACTTTTGAAACACACGGCTGGTGGGCTGAGGGTGGGGTACACTCCTGGCGCTGAGGCCAACTCAGGTCCTGCATGAAAAGCACGAGCCCCAGCCATCGCCACAGCCCCTGAAACACAGCTTTTTCTCTCTCTTTGGGTCATACCCAACGATGCTCAGGGGTTCCTCCTGGCTCTGCACTCAGGAGGTGTGTGCAAGGCAAATGCCTTCCCCACTATACTAACCCTCTGGTCCCTTAAAACACATCTTAACACTCAACTGCTTGCCAAGATGTCATTCCGGTTTATAATGTATCATACCTCTACTACACAGAGCGGGCATCAACAAAGGAAAACGTCTAGTTTAGCAACCTATACCTTATTTATTTTTATAGAAAGTTAGACTTTTCTTTAACTTTTTCATAGAAACCCTGTGCTCTAACATTCCTTAATTTCCGGTGTTTTTCTTTGTTGTCTGTTTGTTTGTTTTGTTCTGTCTTGGGGCCAGGCCTAACAATGTTCAGGTCTACTCTGGCTCCACCACAGTGCTGGGGAACCATACAACGCCGGGGATTGAACCCAGGTCAGCACGAGCAAGGCAGGCGCCTTAGTTCACTACACTCTAGCTCCAGCCCCTTTCCCGTTGTTTTTGAAAAGTGCAAGCAGGCAGCACAGACAGAAGACACACGCCCCACCCTCCTCGGCCCCTCTCTGGGGAGGAGGTGCGCTGCCACCTTCAGCTGCACCCTGAGGCCTTTCAGAAGACAGATGAGCCCACACAAACAGCTGGGCAAACACTCCCGCTGCCCGGCGGCTTGGCGCTGAGTGTGGAAGCAGATACGGGGGCAGCGAGGATGACTCAGCTCTCCCACGGCCGCCGCAAACCCTCCGTGCCGGGTACATCTGCCACTGCCATCTGCCAACGGCCTCTCTACAACAGGTCTACAGAGAGACCCCAGTCCACAGAGCGGGTCAAAGAGGCCGTGCACTGGCCCCACCGGCCAGGGCCTCCCTGCCCCCAACAATGCTTTTTCTCCCCTGTCCCCTCTTAGGACACTCTCAGGTGACCGCTAGCTCACAGCATGGGTCGTGAGACCGTGAACAAACTGTGACCTGCAAACCCCAGGCAGGAAGGGACCCCGTGGATATATAGACCAGGCAAACACGACAGACGCTGAAGCCCCTTCCCTGGGCCCGTGTGTGGCACGCATGGGTGACCCGCAGTAAACACAGCCTGTTTGGACAGGGCTAATGAATTAATAGCAAGCCAAGGAGAAAGGCCTCATCTGTGTGTGTTTTTCCATGCACCGTGCATCAGGCTTTCGTGACAAACCGCCGGCTCATGAAAAATTAACGGGTGCTGCATTGGGGAGAGGGGCCCCCGCCTACTGGATTCGGCCTGGAGGGCTCTATCTCTGGATCTGATCTCCCGCGGGAAGAAACCGAGCTGCTGACCCAATGTTTGCTCTCTCGGCCAAGGCTGCCACGCTCGGGTTTACGGGGACGGAGCCAGGCCGCGCCCACGTTTATCCTCTCCGGGACTTCACAGCTTGTTTGAGTTTTTCCATTTAACTTAATCTCTGATTTCTCTCAGAAACATAGTCAATTCTTTTACCTACTACATAAGGGTGGTGTTGGGACTTAAATAAAGGATGCTTACTGTTTCACTCCAGGGCAAATTCTCTATGGACGTCAGCTCCCTATTATCGTTTCTTTCAGAGAGGATAATGCGGAGAGAGCCCAGCTCGGAATAGCCAAGCCTGAGTGGGGCCCAAATAAGGGAGTCTGGGCTGCCGGGCACCAACACAAAGGAAACTGCAAAAACGCGGACGCTTCTGGACGGACCCCGAAACCAAAGTCCACGTGCATTTGCTGTTCCTTTATCCCCACTCCCGTTCGCCCCCTTTGGTGGGTGAGAAACACCCCGCGGCCCCCAAACCATCAGAACGTGGACCTACTAGCAAAGCTTAGCACTTCTCGTCTGCGGAAACGCCTCACAAATCAGACAGACGCTTCTCCTGGAGATACGAGGGGCGTCAGGTCCCGGCTTTATAAAGAAACCAGCAGCGACTTGGGAAGAACGCCCCGGGCAGGCCGCCCACCCGCTTGCTCGGTGCAATGGGGCCACTGCGAGTCGGCCCGTGTCACACCGGCGCCTGCCTGCACAGCGGCTCTGCAGAAACGCCCCTTTACGAGAACCCACTGGAGCTGTGGCAGGGTGCAATGACAAATCCTTCAGGATGGATGACCTCACACTCACACCTCCGATCTCAGAGTTCCTCTCCCTCTAGCTACTTCAGCCAGGGCCATGCGCACCTGGCCTCCCTAGCGTGCATGTGTTTGTGTGCGTGTGTGCTGTGTGTGCACACGTGTGTCTGTGTGCGTGCTGTGTGTTGTTTGTCTGTGTGCACACTGTGTGTTGTTGTTGTGTGCGCTGTCTGTGTGTGTGCATGCGTGTGTCTGTGTGTGCACGTTTGTCTGTGTGTTGTGTGTGTGCTATGCGTGCAGCACACGTGTGTTTGTGTGTGCATGTGTTTCTATATAGATTTTTGCACTTGCTTACGTTCTGTTGCCGACGGTTTCACACAGGGCCCCTCACCGCCTCTCCGCGCCCTCCTCCAGGGCTGAACGCTTCCTCCATCCAGATGTTTCCCCGTCCTCTCCCCTGTTCCCTCAAGCAGCACGTTCCCGCCGAGCACCAGTCCTCAGACTCTTTGTTTCCACTGCCTTTGCGCCCCCTTATCACTGCCGTGCTTCTCTATAGCTGCATATGTCAGAGACGGTTCTAGCGTCAGGAGTCTGACGGCTCCACTCAGCACGACGCTCGCCCGGTCCCTCCATTTTAGATGCTCATCTGATCGGCTGCTGACGCTGAGCACAATTCCTGCTTGATTTCTTCATTTGTTTACTGTTTTGGTGCCAAACCTGGAGATACTCAGCGGTTCCCCCCTAGCTCTACGCTCAGGGTGTTCAGGAGGCCACAGGGGTGCCGGGATAGAATCGGGGTGGGCTGTGTGGAAGGCAAGTGCCCTCCCTGCTGTACTATCACCCCAGCCCCCTGCTTGATTTCTGACCCCGGTGTTCTGTAGCTGGGGGCCTGGGGGTGGCAGTATACAGTCTCGTGTCCATGAGCTCGATGGATGGAGGGTGGCCAACCAAGTACCGCTTCAGAGTACAGTAGGGCCAAGTACCGCTTCAGAGTACAGTAGGGAAGGGACGGTCAGCCAAGTACCGCTTCAGAGTACAGTAGGGAAGGCACTTGCCTTGCACATCACCAACCCATGTTCCACCCCCAGCACCCGGGCACAGCCAGGAGAGACCCCTGAGCCCAGAGCACAGGCAGCAAGGCCCAACAGCACACCAACTACCCTCTTAACAAAGGGAAAAGGGAAAGTACTATCTGCAGTTGCAAAACACTCAGGAAAGAACACACTGCGGGTTCGCCTCATAGGCTGGAGACAGCGCAGGGGGCAGAGCACTCAGGAAAGAACACACTGCGGGTTCGCCTCATAGGCTGGAGACAGCGCAGGGGCGGAGCACTCAGGAAAGAACACACTGTGGGTTCGCCTCATAGGCTGGAGACAGCGCAGGGGGCGGAGCACTCAGGAAAGAACACACTGCGGGTTCGCCTCATAGGCTGGAGACAGCGCAGGGGGGCAGAGCACTCAGGAAAGAACACACTGCGGGTTCGCCTCATAGGCTGGAGACAGCGCAGGGGCAGAGCACTTGCTTCACATGCAGCTCCCCTGGCTTCAGTCCCAGGCACACGCATGGACCCCCGAGCATGGCCAGGAGTAGCCCCTGAGTAACCGCCGGATGTGAACACACCCCCAACTGAAAACATACTGCACAGCGACGGACTGAATTCAACCCCGGGGCTCCCCACAAGCAGGCCTCACGAGAGGGTCCCCGTGTATTTTAGGGCGACCTCCAGAACCCACTCTCCCGCCAGTGGTGGATGGGGTGCATCATTTTCCAGCTCGGGCCTGATCACACTGAGGACATGGATTAGTGGCTAGTTCCCAAGGTCTGCACCGCCTGGTGCCCGGCCTTCACGCCAGACTAACACTCCCCACAGCAGCCAAACCGAGCACTGTGGGGCTGGCCGGGGGGATTGGGTGGGGGCACAGGGAGAAGAGGTGGGGAAGAGAGTCCTCCAAGGGTGGGGGCAGAATGGCTGCAGAGCTGGTCATGGCGAAGGGTCACAGCCCTGCCCCAAGTGCTCGGTGTCTGAGCTGGGGACAAGGAGACTCTGTGCCCTGCAGCAAGCACTGTCCAGGAGCAGACCTCCGCTGTCCGGCCCGGCAGGCACGGGAAGACTGGCCTAGTGTTCCTGCGTGCAGTCTCCTAGGTGCCGCCTGCCCTGGGCACCAGGAAGGCACGTCCATGGGGTACTCAGCCTAGCGCCCATCCAGGTGGCCTGTCCCTTACCAAGAAGGCACGTCCATGGGGTACTCAGCCTAGCGCCCATCCAGGTGGCCTGTCCCTTACCAAGAAGGCACGTCCATGGGGTGCTCAGCCTAGTGCCCATCCAGGTGGCCTGTCCCTTACCAAGAAGGCACGTCCATGGGGTACTCAGCCTAGCGCCCATCCAGGTGGCCTGTCCCCTGCAGGCATCTCACACACACTTGTCTTCTCAGCTGCAGGGGTCCAACAGTCTCTTTCTTGGAAAAGGTTATTTTCTTGGGAGGGGCACGGACCCTCCAAGCAGTCAGGGACCTGGGGACCCCCCTGGCAGCTCTGCTACGGGGGTCAATACTGGGTTCGGGACGTGGTACACTAGGACCATACCCATATGCCCTTCCTTCCTTAGGGGTTGTTCAGTCACCCTCAGAGAAGGGGGCTCTTGGGGGGCACCGGGAGATGCTCACAGGGCCACGTCGCTCCGGGGACGGATGGGTGTCCGCTGTGTGAGCTCCCTGGCCCTGAGATGTGGCGGCAAGGTGGCAAGGCAGCCTCTGAGCTCCAGGGAGCAGGGCTGATAATCCAGGGCTGAGGGCCGGAGCGAGAGCGCAGTGGGGAGAGCGTCTGCCTTGCGCAAGGCTAAGTGGGGTTCGATCCCGGCATCCCATAGGGCCCCTGAGCACAGCAGGAGTGATTCCTGAGTGCAGAGCCAGGAATAACCCCGAGCATCGCCAAGTATGGCCCCAAAAGCCAAAAACAAATGAAAAAACAACAAAGAGAAAATCCGTGACTCCCCCAATCCATCCATTTGGTGGCTGCCCACGTCCAGACGCCTTCCTGACATGCAAGCATGAAGGGCAGCTTTCGAGGTGACGCCACAGCAGACGAACTCTCTAACGCTGAGGATAGTCATGGGCGAAGTCCTGCGCTGACCCCCCAGGAAGGCTGCACACCCAGGCAGAGCTGAGACAAATGCCCAGCCGGTGGCAATGCCTGCAGCTATTTTTAACAGGTCATCCAATACGCTGTGCAACCTCATCTCTGGGGCTACATTTCACTGTCAAGAGACTTACACAAGTTGAGGGATGGTGGGAGTCGTCCTCCCAGGGGCTGGGACCCCAGGACGCCATGTGGGGCTCTTGCCCTTAAGAGGGGCACTGGCTCCAAGAACACTCAGGGTGAGCCCCCAACCTCTCCTTAAAATAGTCAGCCCCTACTGGAGTGATAACACAGAGGGAGGGAATTTTCCTTGCATGTGGCCGACCTGGGTGTGATTCCCGTCATCCCATACGGTCCCCCCAGCACTGCCAGGAGTAATTCCTGAGCACAGAGCCAGGAGGAACCCCTGAGCATTGCCGGTGTGCACCCACCCCCCAGGAAAAAAAAATTCAGCCCCACAGAGTTAAAGCGATGGTAAAGCGGGTAGGGCGTTTGCCTTGAACACGGCCAATGCAGATTCGATCCCTGGCATCCCGTATGGCCCTTCCTAAGCACCACCAGGTGTAATTCCTGAGTGCAGGCAGGGGCAGGAGTAACCTCTGGGCATCCGCTTGGTGTAGACCCCCCAAGAACAACCAACCAAACAAAAAACAAATAAACAAACGCTTACCTGATCTTCCCCTTTATAAGTTTCATCAGTAAATGCTCGGGTTGAGAGCCTTCTACTGAGACTATACCACCTACACGGTAAAGTCTGGCAAGCTACCGTGTTTTATTTACTTTTTATGCCAAAGACTAGTAACTATTATGGACCTCAGTTCCATAACCTGAAGAATGGTTTTGGGCTCCTCCTGTCCCTGGAGCAAGTAGATGCCCTTGGGTTGCACTTGCTTGTGACAGGACTAATGGAGATGTTACTAGTGCCCACTCCAGCAAATGAGCAATGGGAAGACAGTGATACAGTGAAACAAACGCTTAGCCCCAGCGCTGGCTCCTTCCAGAAATCCGGACTTGCTGTGTCTGCGCTTCTCCGTAAGGCCGAGCAATGAAGATGCATCAGCACCAGCCATGTGCCAGCGCCTGGCACAGGGGAGGGCACCCGGCACCCTAGGCCTGGCTGCAGTGACCTTCCCTGGCTGCAGTGACCTTCCTAGCGGGCGCTGGCTTTCCCCTTTAGGATGCCCTGCAGCCTCAGGGACGCCCCAGCTATACCCACTCTCTCCCTGGGGTGCCCACTGCTCTGGGCTTTGCCACTGATGAGCTGGTGCAGGGCAGAGCCACAGGAGTGCTCACCCTCGCGGGACTCAGACACAGCGAACAGGCCTTGGCCCAGGAGCAGGAGAGAAACAGGAGCTGAGAGAATAATGGGCGAGTTCCCGAGGGGGAGACTCCGGGATTCCCCTGTCCACAGGGGCAGAGGGGTCAGGGGCCTTGGACATTAATGGAGCCGGAAGACATGGAGAAACCCACACGGCAGCTGCCCGACCCGTGGAGTGTCTTCTCGGAATAGGCTCTCACGGACGCAACACGCTTGGGTGCGAGGAAGAGGCCTCCCAAGAGGCCGCCCTGCTGCACGCTGTCCCCAGGTTCCCAGGACGGCCCTTCAAGCGGGGACAGCGACAGCCACAGGGAATGGCACGGGACATGAGGTCCTCCTGCAGAGTCCAGGACATGGGGTCATGCTGCAGTGTCCAGGGACACGCCTGAGGTCAGTCTGTACTCTGTCCTACCAAGGTCAGTCCCATACTGGTCTCCCAACCCACCTTCTGTCCTTCCGAGGTCAGCCCCACACTCTGTGCCCCAAGGTCAGTAACACACTGTCCTTCTGATGCCCCAGGTCAGTAACACTGTCCTTCTGATGCCCCGAGGTCAGTAACACAGTGTCCTTCTGATGCCCCGAGGTCAGTAACACACTGTCCTTCTAATGCCCCAGGTCAGTAACACACTGTCCTTCTGATGCCCCGAGGTCAGTAACACACTGTCCTTCTGATGCCCCGAGGTCAGTAACACACTGTCCTTCTGATGCCCCGAGGTCAGTAACACACTGTCCTTCTGATGCCCCGAGGTCAGTAACACACTGTCCTTCTAATGCCCCAGGTCAGTAACACACTGTCCTTCTGATGCCCCGAGGTCAGTAACACACTGTCCTTCTAATGCCCCAGGTCAGTAACACACTGTCCTTCTGATGCCCCGAGGTCAATAACGTACTGTCCTTCTGATGCCCCGAGGTCAGTAACACAGTGTCCTTCTGAGAGACCCATGGGGCAGGACTCCATTGCCATGGGGACTCCAGTCACAGTCCCCAAACTTGGGTCACAGCGTCCAATTTTCCACTGCTGGGCCAAATCCCCGCTATAGTTGTCCTTTAGATTAGTATTTTGGTCTGTGTTGCTTTTTGGCGGCGCCAGGAATCAAACGCAGGGCCTCACGCAGGTGTGGCAAGTGTCCACACAGGCCAGTTGTCTCTGAAGATTTACTCTCCAAATGCCCCTCGGCAGCGCGTTTGGGAAACGTAACAGACCCGGCATCATGGAATATTTCCTGATTGTTACGTTGGGTAAACGGTTCCCAAATCATGGAGTCTTCTGCAGCAAGGAACTTAATTCACAAGAACAAGGATAACCTTTGTTTATCCTTAAAGGTTAACGATAACCCTTAAGAAACAAAGCTGATCATTGAGGAAAGGTATTCTGCTTTTAACAGGTCCACAGGATCTGAGAAAAGAGAAATCTCTGCCCAGTGAAACAAGCCCTTCCCAGCTGCTCTCAAAAAGCTCAGGCCACACAGCTTTTAGAGACCTTTCAAATACAGGTTTCCCAGGGTTTCCAGTCTGAAAAAAATCCTGTGAGGGAATCCGCCGTCAAGCAGTTAGTTTCCCAAAAGAGAACATAATTCAGAGGCTGACAAACAACAAAAACTATTTGGAAAGTTATGAAAAGGTTGCTGTCAGACACGAGGTTTACTGTCTCAATGGAAATTCTGACAGCATTCCACGCGGAGGTTAGAATCGCTTCCCTGCCATGCTTTGTTATACGGTCCTCACACAGGTGACCTCAGGGGAAAACAGTTCTGGGGACAAACCAGTGGCCTCTATTCCCTAGAAGTCAGCCACCTAAGTCCAGGACCCAGTGGCGCGGTTTCGGGTTTGCAGGGCGTGAGAGATAGGAGCGGAAGAGTCAAAAGAACACACAGCTTTCGAGTCAGTCCATAAAACTGGGAGCCGCCTAGAAGACACTGTATCGGATTTTGAAAAAGCAGCCTAATATATTTAAATCCCACCGAAAGAGGATTTGGAGAAGGCAAGCTTCCAACCGAGATTAAAAGTGAAGTTTTAATTATTATTTGAGTTTTGGCTTCCTTGCCTGAAAGCGGGGCGCAGGGCGCAAGGCTCTCTGGCTCCAGCATGGAGCCCCGGGAGCCCCGGGAGCACTGGGACAGAGTTTTCCAGGAATCTGCACAGCTTAAGAGTTTCTCCAGAGACAGTGGAACTCGTTCGCCGTCACTTCCAGCCTGTCTCTCTGGATATAGCTCTGGGGGCGGGTGGCTGGGGACAGCTCGGGGCTTTAGTCTGTGCTCAGAATCACGATGTAATCCTCGGTGCAGTTGGCCAAGGGCTTGACCACTGGGCTCACCGGCCTTCACTTGCATTCTCACTCCAGGGCCTGGCTGGGCTGAAAGGTAAGATGCCCCCAGGGTCCACAAGCCTGCTGCAGCTGTCCCCAGAGGTGGGTGCAGTGGCCGCCCTCCGGGCGGAATCCAGCTCTTTATTTTAAGGAGGAAGCCTCAAGAGAAGACGCTGCTTGCCACAAACACCCAAACATGAAAGGGCCGGGCCGGGTGACAGCACAGTGGACGGGGGCTCTCGCCTTGCACACTGCACCGGTTCAATCCCCAACACAGTAACGGAGCTCCCTAGCCCCGCCACTGCACCAGGATCAATCTCCAAGACGGTATCGGAGCCCCCGAGCCCCGCCACTGCACCAGGATCAATCTCCAAGACGGTATCGGAGCCTGAGCCCCGCCACTGCACCGGGTCAATCCCAACACAGCGCCGGAGCTCCCGAGCCCTGCCACGAGTGATCTCTGAGTGTGGAGACAGGCGTAAGGCCTGAGCAACCGGAGAGTGGCTCAAGACTATCCCCACTAAAACAAACAAACAAACAAACAAACAAACAAACAAACAAACGCGTGAGGGGTCAGTGTCCAGGGCATGGCTCAGGGTCCGCACCTTGCAGGCATCAGAAACTGTGGTTGATCCCAGGCACCCCTCCCCCACCAAATCAGATTTATTTATTTATTTTTTTATGTTTTCAATTTTTTATTATACCGTTGTGGGATATACAGTTACAAAGTGTTTATATTTGGGTTTCAGTCATACAGTATTCCAGCACCCATCCCCTCCACCAGTGCCCATTTCCCTCCACCAAAGTCCCATGACTCCCCACATCCCCAAGCCTTCGTCCATGGCAGGCAATTTTTATTTCTCACTCTCTTTCTCACTCTTTCCCTTCCTTTATACACTGTGGCTTGCAATACATAAAGTTAGAGGTTATCATGTATATCCTTTTCCCCATTTTCAACGCTCAATTCTATACTGGTATTATAATTTAAAATAATTATTAGTACACTGTTCCTTTCTCTGTATAGCCTAACCTCTGACTCCTACACATTTACAGTAGGTTCTACCCACCGACAAGAAATCCTGATCCATGTTTTGTCTGGCCTTGGATATTGGTCATGTTAATTTTTATATCTGTCAAATAAATGTAGTCATACTATATCTGTCTTTTCCCTCAGCAACAGATTTATTTTTTGAATTAAAAATAAATCAAATTTAGGTCGCCAGTGGACACTGGCCTTTGGGAGCGCTGCACTCTGGCACCCGGGACCTGCAGCCCTTCACACAGCTCCTCATGGCCACGGGAACAGGCTCCTCACAGCCCCCGCCTGCTGACCCACTGCAGGGGACGAGCTGAGTGACCACCAGTGGTCTCCTGGGCTGTTTGGACTCCCTCCCCGACAAGGCGCCTCCGACAGGCTGTGCTGGGCAGCAGCTTGCACTGGCTCCCCTCGATCCCGCTTCCCTGCTGACAGTCATGGCTGCTGTCTGCTGGGGTGCAGAGCGGGACGCCCACTGCACACTCTCCTCCCAGGAAACCGTCCTTCTTGGAGTCACCCACATCCTCAGACTGGCCGGAGCGCTTGGTTTTGCACCCTGACACATAGTGGGGGGGCTGGGGGCAGGACTCTTCTTCCCTGTCTCCCTGCGTTGTCTACGAGGTCTCAGGGCTGACTCCCAAAGCTGCCGGAGTTGTGGAGAACCACCAGTGCGTCACACACTCAGAGCAGGAAAGGACGCAGGACAACCTCCACAGCGGGCAGGCACTGCTAGAGACGGTGAAAGCAGCTAAGCACAGTGAGCCGCACACCCTGGACAGAAGCCCTCCCCCTGAAGCTCCCTTTCACACCCTACCCGATTCGGATTAACACACACCCTGCTTCAATCTCTCTACCTGATTGGCTGACACAGAGCTCACTCTCCACTTTCTCCCTCTACCTGATTGGCTGACAGAGCTCACACTTTCCCCCAGTTTAAATGTCCCTGTTCCACCTAATCAAGCGGGCTATTCCCCTGAAGTGGTTGGTGAAGGCTTATTTGTGGGTGCTCTACTCGACCTCCTCTGCGGGTGCTCTGCTTGCTCAGAATCTGACCTCACCAGAGACATCAACGGTTGAAAAGGACCAAGGTCCTTTTCTCTCTTTGCTCAGCGGGTCCGGGGTCATGGCCACATCGAGGGTCCTTCTGGCCCAGCACAGCTTGCAGAGAGGGAACTACCCAGGGGCTCCCTGCCTGCACCCCTGCTCTGGGCCCTTCTGTTGATGGAGCAGACAGGGCGTGCTTGAAGGAACAGTGAGACGCCGACATAGCTGTCCAGCTCTGTCCTGCAGGGACGGCCAGGATTACCCCATTGTGCCACGGGAGCAGGAAGGGTTGGCAAACCCCAACTCACACACACACACACACACACACACACACACACACACACGCTCAAACTGAAAGCAGAATAGGGTCTGCGGTAGTAACAGGTGGAGACAACATAGGCACGACGGGCCGTGATGGAGCTCAGACGAGGCACCAACCTGCTTGAAGGAGGCCCCTGGGCCTGAGCCCCGCAGCCCTCCAGTCGCCCAAATCAAAGAGAAAAGCTTAGCCGTGGCCCGGCTACAGTTACAAGCCCTCTATCAATGGTGAAGGGGGTTATTATCTCGACAGCTAACTCTTCTTGGGAGCGCGGCCAATCACAGCAAGGTAGGCCTGCTGGAGGGCGTGGCCGCAGGCGCCGCCGTACACCCCCGTACCACGCCTTCCAGGAACCGGAGCACGGACAGATGTGGAATTTCAAAGCCGGACGCCCGGAACCCACCCGATAGTAACTCACCGGTGGCTCTCCTCCCAACACAAACTGAAAAAAAGCAGGAAAATTGCAGCACCCAGAGCCAGGAACCTACCAAAGCTACATGAAGCAGGTGCCTCCGACCCCAGGACAGGCCGCTGCCTCCCCCCTTCCAACTCCGACGCCCCCAGACTGAAGCCAATTACCCACCGCCTCCCCCCAGCTTGGCCGGGGTGGTGAGACCAGCTCTGGCTCCGGATGACCATGTTGGCAAAGAAACCCAACGTGGTGAGAGGACACTGCAGATCGTGAGGCCCCGGGATCCTCCCGGCAATGAGGCAATGAGGCTGCTCATCAGCTCTGTGGGGGCCTGCGGAGGCAGGGCCGTGGCCTCTGGGGCCAAGCGAAGGACTCGGGTCTCTTCTCCCGCCCCGCCTAGAGCTAGAAAATGTGGGTTTATTTTGTGCCATTTGTCCCAGAGAAATGGTTCCATACGTGGGAGACCAACCAAGACCTCTAGTCTCCAAAAGCAAAAAGGCTCCAGGGAGAAGCCCACGCCTCAGGGAAAACCCAGGCCAGCCGCTGACTGACCGGAGACAAAAATTTCTTACGATTCTTAGAGAACATCTGAGACCCATCCGTGTCTCGGGCCAGTCCCTGCCCTCCCTTGTCCCTCTGGGACACAGCAGGCAAACGCCCCAGAGCCCCTGAGCAGATGAACGCGCTAATCCAGCCCAGCACGAGAGCAGTTCCTGCGGACAGACCATGTCACTGTTACAAGGATGACGACGACGGCCAAGACAAAGACAAACACTGTTCTGGGCTAAGTCAACCAAGGCAGCAGAGAAAAGGCCGTTTCACCGCCCTGGAAGAATGCACCCAGCAGGGCCCATTCCGAGGCTGGGCGCTGCCGACGGCCAGCAGGAATTTAGTGTTTTTCCCCAGTTTTGTTTTTGGGCCAGAGCCAGTTGCACTCAGGGATTGCCCCTGGTGAGGCTCTGGGGATCAGAGGGGACCCAGGGACCGAACCCAGGTTGGTGGCATGCAAGGCAAGCGCCCTCCCCACTGCACTATTATTGCTCCGCCCTGAGCGCCGGACAAGGTCTTCTGCACAGGTAAATGCCGAGGAGACGGGGCGTGCTGGACGGGACGGCTGTGCCCCTCTGGTTCATGGCTGCAACTGTCTTTCTCTAGGAAGGAGGCTCTGCTGTGACAAGCATCCTTAGCAAAAGCAGCCACGCCAGCTCAGATGCCTCCTGACTTTGGAAACTCTTTCCAGACCCGGCCATGAGTCCCTGGAGGTCCCCCGAGGCTCTGTGATTAAATAAAAAGTGGGCTGATGGGAAGTACAGGCGGGGTAAGATGCTTCTCCCCACACACAGCTGACCCGGGTTTGATCCCTGGTACCACAGGAGTGTTTCTGGAGCTCAGAGTCAGCCCTGGGCACCGCTGGGTGTGACCCAACACCCTCTTCCCTAACATCCTTCTCTGGGCCCTGCCGGGTGGGTCCTGGCATCCTGCCAGTCATTGGAGCCCTCTAGAGACGCGGCCACCACTCTGTGCACCCACCCAGGGGTCCCCTAACTCGCCTTTGGCTGCTGGTCCCTGCCTGCCTCCTGAGAGACTCACGCTCAGGGCCCGCCCCGCTTCCACCTCCAGAGAAACTGGGCACTGCTTCCTGCTGACCAGAGCTGGCCGGGCCCGCAGCACCCCACCTGGGGTGGTGGTGGGGGCTGCGGCTGCTCCCTCGGGGTCCCTGGCTTGGCAGATGGCACTCTGCACACTGGGATTAAGGGCGTGTGGGAAGCAGTTCACTTTCCCAATCAATCACTGGGTGGGCATCGTCCCACACACCGCGTGAACTTCCCTGCCAGCGCCGACAGGCTGCATGTGGGCCCGGACGCAGCCAGACCTCCCCCTCTGCCCCCTGGGGCTGGTTCCCAGAAGCAGGACCCATGTGTGGACACAGGCACCCAAGGGCCCGAGTCTTGGGGGCCGGGGGCAGGTTAATAGCATGAGAATCTTGCAGAATAACCCAAGCGAAACCTATTCATAAAAATCTCTGCAAGAAAGTCGTAAAGGGATTTTGACCCTCTTGTCCACAGACCTTTTGCCTCACTTGCAGCAGGGAGCGCCTGGTGCCCGGTTAGGCGCGGGGAGGGCGAGGCCCAGTGAGCAGTTCTGGGCCCGAGGAGCGGGTCGCCTTGACAACCAGAGTCCACCTCCCTTTTCACCTCCTACCTCGAACCTTAGGAGCAAACCCCCAGTGCTGGCTTGGGAAACACAGAGCTACATCTGCGGCAAACGCAGAGACTTATTTCATTCTAATCCTTAACACCGAGAGAAGGCAGGAAAAAGAATGCTAATGTAGGCAGGCTGAAATCTTGCACATGTGTGCGCGCACGCACACACACACACACACACACACACACACACACATACACACAGGGCTCTGGCTCACAGCTCTAGCAGAGAGCAGGGAACCTGCCAAGGTTCAATGTCTAGTCTCAACCCTTATCAAGGTTCTGTCGTGAACAACAAAATAGAGATTCCGCTTGGCTCCCTTCCCCCTCCATCTTCAGCACAGAAAAGCTTTTGTGCGGTTTGTGCTCCAGGCTGGCTAGATTCTAATCAGTCTCCAAACTCCAGTTACCTTCAGGCTTGAAACCGAGACAGGAAAATGCCAAGTCCCCGATTCTCATTTTCCTAGAAGGTTCGCAGAGACTCGGGGCTGTGGTGTGAAATGCCAGCCCCGGTTTAGGGGCTCACGCCCTGAGACTGCCCCCAAGTAAGGTTCCCGCTGCTGCACGTTGTGATGGGCTGGGGGGTCTGGCTCTGTGTTTATTCCACCCTGGAGGAATATCTCAGGGGCTGCAGGAATTTGGCCTTGCTGGCAAGCACGGGGGCAGCGCAGGGGGACAGGGAAGCTGGCGAGAACTGACCTCTGGCTGATTCAACAGAGTCCAGCTTGGTCCTGTTCAGGAATCTTGGACCTTCTTGTCAATATTCCGGAAACAGTTACGACTGCCCATGTATTTTACCGCATATATTCTAAGCTATATGATATACGAGACATCCTTTTGTATTTTTGGTTTTTGGGCCACATCCGGCAGGGCTCAGGGACCACACCTGGCCTCAGCACTCAAGAATTACTCCTGGTGGGCTCAGGGGCCGCACGGGACGCTGGGATGAAACCCGGTTGGTCATGTGCAAGGTCAGTGCCCTAAACGCTGCAGTATCCCTCCAGCCTCTGTATGAGACATTCTCAAATGCTGTCTTGGGGGGTTTCCGCCACCTAAGTGCTAGGTGAAACCTTGTGCTTTGTGGGGGCCAGAGAGAGTGCCGTGGGCAGAGCACTTGCCTTGCATGAGGCTGACCCAGGTTTGATGCCAGGGACCCCATATGGCCCCTGATTACCACCAGGAGTAAATCCTGAGCATTGCTAGGTGCAGCCCAAAAACACAAACAAAAAGATAAAGTCAAAGTTTGCTACTAAAAAAATGAAGAAAGAAAAGAAACTGGTGCTCTGGGCCTGACATGCTCTTCTAAGCAGATTCCAATGGGGACACCCAACACTGGCTCCTAATAACTGGCTTTTGGCCAAACACCCTGAGAGTCTGTTTTCCCTCTTTCTATATCCAAGACACAGTCTAAAGGTTTTGGAGGAGGCGGAGGATTATTCTAACAGGGTCTGTGTTCCCCACCCCCACCACTGCCTGTGCTGTTTACGGCCACCATTACATGGATAAGTTTGTTTGGTGCCGGAGAGATAGTGTAGTGGTTAAGCACTCGGCGGCATGTGGCCAACCCTGGATTAAATCAGTCCCCTGTGCACAGAACCAGGAAGAGCCCAACTCAGCACTGGTGGGGAATGGCCCCCAAATTATAAAACTTAAATATTGGAAAGGAGAGAGAGAGAGAGAGAGAGAGAGAGAGAGAGAGAGAGAGAGAGAGAGAGGGACAGAGAGAGAGGGAAGGAAGGAGGGAGGGAGGAAGGGAAGGAAGAAGGAAGGAAAGAAGGAAGGAAGGGAGGGAGGGAGGAAGGAAGGAAGGAAGGAAGGAAGGAAGGAAGGAAGGAAGGAAGGGAGGGAGGGAGGGGGAGGGAGGGAAGGAGGGAGGAAGGCAGTTGTTTCTGGCTCAGCGACAGAACAGACCCCAATGAAGTTCTAGCGCTACACACATAAGCAGTTGTTTCTGGCCAGAGAGAGGGTTCCCAGCACGTGGTCCCCAGGTGTGCCGCGCCTGACGCCTCCGTGCACATACATCCCAACTCCCTGAAAAATTAAAGTTAAAAAAAAATAGCTGTTTCTGCAACAATATTTTAGTTAGAAACAAGCGCGGATTACTGACTGTGGTTTTGGTCTGTTCGAGCTCTGGCTTAGCACTCGCTCAAGAATGATACCAATATCCAAGGTCAAGTGAAACATGTATCAGGAGGTCTTGTCAAAGGTGGAAATTATCACAAACTTGTGGGAGTCAGAGGCTAGGTAAGACAGAAAAATGGAACAGTGTGCTAACAATTGTCGAGGGTACTAATGCCAACCTAGAACTGAGCATTAAATAGAGGCAAAAAGATACACATGACAACCCTTTAATGTATGTTCTGTAATCCATGGTCTGGAGGGAAGGAAAAGAGAAGGAGAGAGAAATGGAAAGAAATAAAGAACCTGCCATGGAGGAGGGCTGGGGAGGGGGAGGGAACCGGGGACGTTGGTGGTGGGAGATGGGCACTGGTGGCGGGATGGATGCTGGAACACTGTATGACCAAAACCCAAATATAAACTTTTTAATTGTATATCTTTGCAATTGTAAAAAATAAAAAATAAAATTAAAAAAAAGAATTACCCTGGTGGGCTCAGGGGGCCACACCTGGGGTCGCCAGTGCTGCTCAGGAGTCACCTCGGCAGTGCTCAGGGGACTCACCCGTGCCGGGCACTCAGCCTGAGGGCAGCGCTGCCCGCACGCCGGGCCTTCCCCAATCCGTGATCATTCGCTGCTGGCTTCAAAGCTCAATCAGCGCTGATTTTTGCTAACTTGGGCTTTTTTTTACCCCCACATTGGATGGGGGATCTGAGGCAATTGAGCCATACATTTTCCTGATTGGTGACTGTTATTCTAAAGCTTAGTTTCACTGATTCTCACAAATTTGCTGCATTAGACAGTTTCTATAAATGACAAGTGATCTGATTTAGTAAGTACAAAATCCTACTGATTCATCGGGGACGTAAGAAACCTCCAACTTGCCCCCCCAGGCCCCCAAGCCCACCTGCACAATCCACAAATTGACCCAGCTCAAAGCTCGTCCAAGAAGCCTCAGAGTCTATCCAAAAGGAGGAGGTTCTGACCCCACTGAGACCTAGGATGCCGCCAAGGTGACTCCAAGGTCACCGATGACAAAGTCTAGTTGAAGGGCCCGAAAAGAACTTCCAGGCCAATCAGCAGGTGATTGGCCCATCCAACTGTCCATCAAACATTAACTCCTCAGTCTCCCTCCCCAGCACCACCTCTGGCTTCTGGGTTCTGTGTCTGGCCACCGCTAATTCCTCAGACCTTCTGCAGGCACCCCAGCTTGGTGGGAGCCCCCTGACTCACACGCAAAGGCCCAGCACTCCCCACGGCGGGGGTCACCATATGGAACACGAGGGGTCATCCTTAACTGGCTGGTGCCTGGGCCCCTGTTAGGACATCGAGCCCCGAGGGTGGCCACGAGCAAGAAGACACTCTGTCCCCCTCTCCGTCCTCTTCCTCTCTGGGCAGTGACCTGGGGGTCTTCTCTGGGCTGAGGGCAGAGTTGTCACCCAAGACAGAGGATGGAGAACCAGGACGCGCTGCCCGAGGCCAGCCCACATCTAGCCTACCAGACACCAGAGAAGTCAGGGTCAGTGTGGCCAGCTGTTCCGCACCTGGACCGTCACTTCTGAGGGAGTAGGGGGTTGCAGGGGCGGCATAGGGTCTTCTGGAATGTTCTGGAAGCACCTATAGCTCACAGGAAAGGAACTCGGGACAGGCTGAGTGGTTTTCGGGCTCCAGTGTAGGGGCTACTCTGAGGAGGCAGGCTGCCCCCTCCGGTCCGCCTCTCTCCGTCCGGGAACGCGTGGCTCCCTTCTCAGTCACCGGTGGCCCCAGGTCTACGCTTGTTCGGCTGTGGGACCGCACCTGGTGGTGCTTAGACGCCGCTCGTGGCTCTGCCGGGAGCTGGGGCGCCACTCCAGGTGGTGCCCAGAGGACTGTGTGGTGGCGAGTATCAAACCCAGGCTCCCCGACGTTACTCTAACCCACCGCACTCTCTCCAGGTCCCCAACTCGCCTGCTGTGGTTTGCTTGTTTGCTCTGGGCTCATACCCGCTGATACCCGGGGCTACACACTCCCAGAGGGATACTCACAGGGGTCACTCCCGGGGCCGCGTGGGGGACCATGCAGTGACAAGAACGAAGCCCCGGCTCCCGCATGCTCCCAAACCACTGAGCAACCTCTTTGGCCCCCAGGCTCCAGCGGTTTGCCCCGTCTCAGTGCCCGAATCCCAATAGAGACACAGATGCTCTCTCTAGCCCAGTGGCAGCCTCTAATATTTGAGACACCTTGCCTACTGCTCCCCCATGGCTCAGGTCTGATGGGGGTCTGGGGGCCACAACTCAAGAGTCACTGGGTCCAGCCTAACTATCTTCCCAGCTAGCGGAAGCTGGGTCGCCTGGCCCCAGAAGCCTGTATCAAAAGGGCCCCGTCCACACTCGGAGCTTGGCAGATCTGAAGGGTTTGCTGCTGATCCGAGCAGGGTGAGGATTGTGGCGCCCCTTCTTCCCTCCTTCACGGGCCTGTGGGTAACACGCCCCTTTGGGGGCCCGGAGCCTCAGGAACCCAGAAAGGAGTGAGGCCGCCAGAGTGGTGTCAATCTTCCACTTTAAAAACAGTTTCCCTCTTGGGGAGAAATTGCTAAACAATTATCATATTATCAACTTCTTTCCTGCGCCTGGCTTGCTCCTGTGGGCCTCAGCAGGGAAGGTTGGGACAGCACCTGGCGGCCCACCAGCTGCATCTGCAGAGACTCACCATAAGGAAGCTGGGCCCAGCGTCCCGCCGAATGAGGTCTATAATATAGCCGGGCAGTGCTGGCGGAAACGTGTCTGCCATGAAGGGCTTCGTTCTGTTAGCGCTGGCAAGTCAAGAGAGAACCGCCAGCGCGGGGCGAGCACCTGAGCCAAGCTGTCCCGCTGGGGCCTGCCAGCACCAGCCCTGAGGTGGGGGCAGCAGTGAGCTTACAGAGTTCTTCCTCTTCTACTTCTTTTAATTCATTTTTGGGCTACACCCAGCTGTGCTCAGGGACTGGGGACTTGGGACAATATGGGCGGGGCGGGGCCCAGGTCAGAGGCACGGGAGGCTAGTAAGGCTGGTGTCCTCTCTCTAGTACCAGCCCGCCGCAGTGCTCTGGCTCTGCTTTGTGTTGTTTCTTTAAGTATCCTGCAGGGAACATTTTCTGTTTTGTTTTGAACTTTCTTTTCAACTTTTCTGGTTTCATTTTTAAAAAGGACAAAGGAGGCTGGAAAGATGGGTTCAACGGGTGAGGGTATGGCCTGAGGGTAGGTGGTCTGGGCTCGGCTCCCAGCAACCGCTTGGTCCCTTTGGGCACCCCTGGATGAAACCATGGAACACCCCTGAGAACTGCTGAGTGTCAAGATGAAAGGAGGAAGGGAGGAAGGAAGGGAGGGAGGAGGGAGGGGGAGGGAGGGAGAGAGGTCAGGAGGGAGGGGGGAAGGAGGGAGGGGGAGGGAGGGAGAGAGGTCAGGAGGGAGGGGGACGGAGGAAGGGAGGGGGAGGGAGGGAGAGAGGTCAGGAGGGAGGGGGAGGGAGGGGAGGAGGAAGGGAGAAAGGGGAGGGGGAGGGAGAGAGGTCAGGAGGGAGGTCAGGAGGGAGGGGGGAAGGAGGGAGGGAGGGAGGTCAGGGAGGGAGGGGAAGGGAGGAGGGAAGGTCAGGAGGGGAAGGAGGTCAGGAAGAGTCGATATAAGTGATCACACGCAGGCTGCAGAGGGTGCAGGAGGTGAACTGAGGTGCAGGAGGTGAACGGAGGTGCAGCATGTGTTTCGCCTGAGGTCAACCACAATCTCCATCCTGCCTCCGCAGGGTCCCTGAGCCCCAGAGGCATCGCTTCTTCCGAGCAGCACACTGCGGGTGTGGCCGAGGGACCCAGCATCAGGCGTTCACAGGACGCCGCAGTGACGTGTCACGACCTCCTGCCCTTCCGTTCCCAGGGGCTTCTGAGGCCCCTGGAGGACTCAGTTGTGAGGAAGCACCTCCTGGGCTGTCCCTAGGGGGCCTCGGGCCCCACGGAACCCCCACCCAGGGGCCTATGGGGCTGTCCCTAGGGGCCTGGGCCCCACGGAACTCCCCACCCAGGGGCCTCTGGGGCTGTCCCTAGGGGCCTCGGGCCCTACGGAACTCCCCACCCAGGGGCTCTCGGGCTGTCCCCAAGGGGCCTCGGCCCTACTGAAATCCCCACTCAAATCCCCACTCAGGTTCCGCTGGGCTGTGGATGCCCTGAAGGTCTGAATGCGGGACAGACACCTGGGGCAGCTGTCTGGGGAGGAGCCAGTGGGAGCCCCAAGAGAGCTGGGTGCCTCGGGCTGGACACAGCCTGGAGAGGGCTGGGGGCAAACTATGTCCAAGGGCTCACGTGTGAGGGTGCCGTGGGGGTGGCGATGCTTTAAGCCTGCAGGCGGCATCAGAGCAGGAGGACAGAGTTTCTGCGGTGCTGGCCCAGGCACTGCCCGCCTCCCGCCTTCAGCCCGCACAACCTGCGCCCGGCCCGGCACACAGAGAAACTGGCACAACCCGCACCGGTCCCACCCACAGGGAAACCGGCACAACCTGCGCCCGGCCTGGGCACACAGAGAAACTGGCACAACCTCTGCCGGCCCCGGGCACACGGGAAACTGAGAAAAATCCCCCAGGAGTCTTGGCGTGGGCCAGGGAACTTGGTCTATGGCAAAGTGGACGAGGCGTACTCTCCTCGCCAGTCTCAGGGGCTTCTTTGGCAGGAGTTTCTTTCTCGACTGCTTCCTATGTGGGCAACGGGGTGGTCGGTCACTTAGCGGAGAAACGGCAGGGCCCTGGACAAGACCTGGTACTTTCTCGGATGATCTGGTCACTCCACACAGCCAACCTAAGGGTGAGGGCACACAGGCCTGTGGCGGAAGGGACCGATTTCCCTGCAGCGCCCTGAGGGAGGTGGGGGTCGCTGCGGGACGCGGCCCACGGCTCACGTCAGCACAACGGCCATGGCGGCACTTTTGCCCTGCCTGGGAAAGAGCAGATGCTTGGGAGGGCTGGTGGACGGGCCCTACCAGGGATTCTTGGCTGACGGGGTGTCAGCGGGGTACAGGAGCGAGGCTGTGATACGGCTGGTCCCTGCAGTGTTACAGACCCCAGGCAGCCGCAGTGTGGGCGTCTCTGGGGGCCACACCTGGTGGTGTCCAGGGGACTGCGTGGGACCGGACACGCCAGGCATGTGTTTAACTGGTACACTATCTCCGATAATGATCGTGATGGGCTCATTTAAAATAATCTATGGTTTTAATGCTGTGGGAAAGCCCTACCTAGGGGTACTGGGGACCGAATCCAGGCCCCCTGCACCCCAAGCCTGCACTGGAGCCCCTGAACTATCTCTCGGGCCACTGCAGATATTCTGTGTCACACCAAGGGAAGCCTCACAAACAGCGAGCGATCCAAATGTCACCACGGTTACGCAATCACTGATTTAATCACCTCCGAGGGTAAATATTAGCCCACAAGCACACATCCCAGTTCTGGGGTGCCGTGGAGGGGGAAAGGGGCGAGGAAGGTAAATAGGGCTTCAGGTTGCTAAACAGCAGCATGGGGAAAATGTCCTTCCATTCCCTCAGGACTTCACCTCAGCCCCAGTTGCTAAGGAACCGACTCACGGAGATGAGCCTCGTCGGCAGAAATCCTCGATTCGATGGGGGGTGTGGGGGAGCAAGATCCCACGGCAGCGACTCTGAGCCCCAGCCCCTGCCCTCCCATAACCGGAAGGAGCCCTGGCAAATCCAGAGCCCCCCCAAAGCAAAAGCCTCTCTCCCCCCTTTCCCTGCTAAATACTCATAGCCTGTTAGCTAAGGCTAGCCCGTGTGAAGTGAACACAGGCTGCGGGGGACAGGCTGTGGGCACCCCTAAAACGTCCCGCTCATGATCCTTTTTGTGCATGAGAACGTGGACATGTCCCTGGACCTGTAAGACAGACACACAAACCACTTACTGATAATGTTACCGATTCATTTTATTATTTAAAAAATAAAAATGTTGGGGAGCTGGAATGAAAAAATACTACAGCGGG
>JAJIBD010011132.1:0-46626 GCA_021461705.1 Cryptotis parvus
AGCATTTCTTTCTGGTCTAATTACTTAGAGATCCAACATGGCCAGGTAAATATACTGGTAAGATCTATCTAGTGCCATGATGTTTGTGGTAGCATGAGAGAAACTATTTATACCAGCTAACATAGAATACATGGTAAGATGTACTGCCACATAAAGTCACAGGTTCAAACTGTTTTCTTGCCCCTATATCTACAAAGTAGATAACTCCAGGCAAGGTGCAGAGGCTCTGGGCAACAGTGTACTGCAACACTACATGACGATTTTAGATATACTACATATTGTTTATACATTAATCCAATGATGGACACCAGGGCTTTTTATACCTTTGGCTACCTTTGAATAGTTCTATGAATGCTTGTGTAATGACATATTTTCACATCTCTTGGGCAGATTCTTCTTAGTAATGAAATATCTGAGTAATATGGTAACTGAATGGTTAAATTTATGGTTACTTTCAAACTGTTTTCAGTAGAGTCTACATATTTTTTTAAATAACTGACATACCAGCAACTTATGAGGGTCCAAATTTTTCCATATCTTGATAACTCTTAATACTGTTTTGTGTATCCTAGTCAACCTGACAAGTAGGATCCTGAGTGAACCCTAGGAGCTATGTTGGATTTGGCCAGGGGCTGGCTGAGCCATTTACTGCCATCCATGGGCTGCTCCATGTGGGACTGAGCAGCACAACTGTGGGTCTGGAGTGGTTGGGTCTGGAGTGTCTCTCTTCCAGTTGCTGGGTGTGGTGACTAGGAGCTTGCAGCTATGCCCTCCAACATGGAGGGTGGAGGAATGGGAGGAGGAGCCCAAATCCCTGTTCCAAGTCCGGCCAGTGTGGGCTCCCCACACGCGTGTGAGTGAACCCTAGGAGCTATGTTGGACTCGGCCAGGGGTTGGCTGAGCCATTTACACCCAGCAACCAGAAGAGAGACACTCTTAGGCAATAATGGAAGTTAGGGCCAGGTCCTTCACAGGATCTTTCACATTTATACACTGTAATGATCATTCTCCTGCACAGCAGAGCCTGGCAAGCTACCCATGTTGTATTTAATATGCCAAAAAACCAGTAACAGTTATAGACCTCATTCCCATGACATGAAAGATTGGTTTGAGGCTCTATGTGTTCCTGGAGCAAGCAGATGCCCTTGGTCTACACTAGCATGCAACAGGACATATGGAGATGTTATTGGTGCCCACTCCAGCAAACTGATGAACAATGGGAAGACAAGTGATACAAGTGGAAGTCGACCTGACATGGTTTCATATTGTGTTCTCACTATGTTTTAAGGTTGTTACCATGATGATACTTTAGTCTTTAGTCCCCTAAGGGCTTTACCTCAGGTCTCCCAAATTTATCTCTTCTATTGTATCTGGTAGCAAATCTAAGGAAGAAACCATTTATTAATTCATCTAATGTTTTCTGAACATTGTCCATGCCAGATGCTGGAGACAAAGGAGAAAAGCATTCACACCTTCAGAAAGCTCACAGTCAAAAGGAAACAAGGTATACATGGTACTATATAGGGACAAAAGAAAAGTATTACTTATTGTAGACCAGTGAAGGATGGCAGAGATGACAGTAAAGGGATGAAGAGGAAGGATCATAAAGGTCTGTATGAACTGGGTTAAGATGTTTGGGTTTCATCTAAAACACACACACACAAAGGCTCTTTGGACAGGAGAGTGGCTTGGTCATATTGAAGTTTTAGATAACTTCACAGAAGAAGCTGAGAGTAGAGAGAATTCCATGAAAGTAATGGTTACCAAGTACCTATGATTATCCAATTCCCACAGTGGTAGAAATTCTTTCCAGTAGCTTGACGGACCTATGAAGAAATGTTCTGTTGTTCTTGGGTCCATGGCTGAGACTCAATTCCCACCCCAAACCCCTTTTGTAGCTTCTCCCCATTTTGGGATCAAAAATCTCAAAATATGATCTCTAGACCAGAATCTTCCTGGATCTTGCTAGAAACACAAATTCTCAGGCCTCATTCCAGATCTACTGAGTCAGAGTTTCTGGGAGTAGGATCAGCAATCTATCTTTCAACAAACCCTCCAAAGAATTCTAATATTCATTCATATTTGAGAATCACTGAGGTAACTGCCAGTAAGTTTCTATTCCTTGCAGATGATAAACTAATACAAGTAGAAAAATTTCAATAAAAGAGATTCTTTGGGCTGTGCATCTTTAATTACCTAATACCTCAGCCTAGGAGTCAGTAACTTATTTCATAGGGGAACAACCTATTTCATATCACCAACTCCTCCCCCTTTATTGTTTTTTTGGGGTTAGTTTTGGCTGTAACCAGTAATGCTCAGGCTTTACTACTGGCTCTATGCTTAGGGATTACTCCTGGAGGCCTCGGGGGGACCCTTTGTGGTGTGCGGGGGTTGAACCTGGGTGAGCACATGCCATTCAAGTGCCTACCTGCTGTTACTCTTCCTGCCCCATTTTCATAAAGTTTTATTGGAACACAACCATGCCCATTCTCTCAAGGGGTTGTTATGGCTGGTTTTGTATTGCAGTCAGAGTTGAACAGTTGTGACTGAGTCTGCTCACAATGTGAAAAATACTTACAATCTGGTCCTTCACAGAAAAAGTTTGTTAGGCTGGTGAGATTGTTCAAAAGTGCTGGTGTGCCTGCTTTACCTGCTGGAGCCCTGGGTTACATAGCATTACATGGTCCCAAAATACCTGCTGTAAACAACTGTCCCCCAGTATTGCTGGGTATAATCCCCCACCCTGAAGTTTTTCAGCCTGAATCTAGACTAATTTCGTGATACAGGGAAATTCTGAGGAGGTAGATGTTGTATTTCTAGATTTCAGGTGACAAAATAAAATGTAAACATAGGTGATAATAAAGTATAGCATCTTAAAGTGTAGTACTGAAGACATATTCATCAGAGAATAGGGACAATTAAACCACAATTAACCAATGCATAACTCTACAAAAATGACTGACAAGTGAACCTAGGGCCTTCAAATCTGAGTGTGTGTGTGTGTGTGTGTGTTAAATGAAATCCTACCATTCTTGCCATTCTGATTCAAAGGTATGGATTTGAGATGAAGCCCAGAAATATGCCTGCTGTTCCAGTGTCCCAAGAAAATCTGCAGCAGGTGCTTCCTGAACCTGACCAGCTTTGGATGGACAGCGAGCGGGCTGGAAGCTGGTCAAGGCACAGAGTTTCATGAAGCTGCACAATCAGGCCTGTAAAACGTGTGCTGCATTCTGAAACTTACTTGGCTTTTTACACCCTTGGGGAATCCACAGAGAAGAAGGAATAATTCTGGAGCCCTCTTTGATTTGATTTCTTGATTTTTCCAAACTTCTAAATCCTACCTAGCAGCATCATACCTCAGATGTCCAGATGCTTTCAAACGTAAGGCAAGGGAGAGACAGAGATTTGTGCAACTGACCTAAGGCTCCTTTTTGAGTTCTGGGTTTCTGTCTGAGGACGTGTCCACGTTTTTTGAGGGAATCTGCTCTGGGAATGATCTGTTTCTAGAAAAGAACATCCCTCTGGTCCACAAGGATACCTTACTTTGCAAACCTCAGAGATGAGGCTTAACAGAATATAATGTAATTACTGGAATTTTCGTTCAAGGGAAATTGACATACAGCATGAGAGTCATTTGCTCATGAGGTCATAGCATCTGGGCAGTGTTATCAGAGGGTTAATGGCATTACAGCCAAGTCAATTATGCCACAGAACAGCCAGACAATTTAGCATGGCCTACTTTGTCATCAGCATGTCCAAGCTCCTCAGATCTGGGATCAGAGTTTTCTTTACTTCTTTCTATACCTCACTAGACTGTAAGAGTCATGTGGGTGCTAGTATCTAACATCTATGTCCCAGGAAAGCACCTCTCCATAGCAGGCTTTCAATAAACAGGCAAATGACAGTGTGGGTGGCTCACTTGAGTTAAGGTAGCCTGCTAAACCCAAGGATGAATATTACATTGTCTTTATTCTCCTATTTCAAAACTTCATTGTGTTAACTATAGCATCTCAGTAAAATACAGATTTATCTGTGATTTGCATACCAGGATTTTTAGTTTCCTTTTGAACCAGTCTTTGAAAAGCCTAAGATAGTATAGTTTAAATGCAAAGCTTACCCTAGTAAAGGCACTAATGAAAGCACTCTACTCAAGTGCTGGTTGAACCCAAAACAATGTTCTAACAACTTTAGCCAAAGAGGGAAAAATGGTCAATATTTATATTGACAGCTTTCCTATATGCAAAATGAACTCACTAAGTCAAAATTCTATTCATTTATCAAGTTTTCTCATTTGGAGTTTACTACCTAATTCCTCTCTCCTGAATGAATCTTACTTGGCAACCAAGACACTTTACTGTCAATCTTTATTTGAATTTAGTGACTTTGAAATCATTGGCACACAGACCAGTCATGAATGCAAATAGAAACAAATGTTATTAATGGGATCTTACTTTAAGCACTTTTAAGCAGGATTCTATCCTAGTATGGGTCTCATGTTGGATGCCTAAGCAGTAAATGGTGAGAAGGAAAGAAGCAGAAAAGAAAAGACCTTATTCCCCCACTCTTGAGGGCAATGTGCATAAGATGCGAATGCCTAGCACAAATAAGAAAGGTCCCACCCCACATGAAACTAAAAACTTCTTAATCTCAAAAGAAACAGTGGCTAAGATACAAAGACAGTCCACAGAATGGGAGAGAATAGTCACCCAATACCCATCTGATAAGGGGTTAATATCCAGGATATCTCAGACATTGGTAGGACTTACAAGAAGAAAACAGACAGCACCATCAAAAATGGGGAGAATAAATGAACGAATCTTTGACAAGGAAGAAATTCAAATGGCCAGAAGACATATGAAAAAATGCTCATCATCATTAATCATCGAGAGATGCAAATCAAAAACAACAATGCGATATCATTTCACACCACAGAGACTGGCACATATCCAAAAGAGCAAGAATAACAAGTGCTGGAGTGGATTTGGGGAGAAGGGGAATCTCTTCCATTGTGGTGGGAATGTTGACTGGTGCAGTCTTTTTTTGGAAAACAAAATGGGCATTCCTCCAAAGACTAGGAATTGAGCTCCCATTTGACCCAGCCATACTGCTCCTAGGAATATACCCTGGGAGACCAAAAACACACAGCAGAAACACCATCTGTACTTCTATGTGCATAGCAGCACTATTCACAATAGGCATAATCTGGAAACAACCAGAGTACCCGTGAACCAATGACTGGATAAAGAAACTGTGGTACTTCTACACAATGGAATACTGTGCAGCTGTTAGGAAAACGGTTATGAAATTTGCCTATAAATGGATGGACATGGAGAGGATCATGCTGAGTGAAATTAGCCAGAGGGAAAAGGACAGATATAGAATGACAGCATTTATTTGTGGGATATAAAAAATAGCATGATACCAATATCCAAGGCCAGAAAAAACATGGCTAAGGAGATCTTGTCAGTGGGTAGGACCTGCTGCAAATGTGTGGAGTCAGAGGTTAGGTCATATAGAGAAAGGAACAGTGTACTAATAATTATTGTAAATGATAATAACAGTGTAGAAGTGAGCATTGAAAGTAGGCAAAAGGATATACATGATAACATCTAAATATATGTATTGCAAGCCACAATGTTTAAGAATAGGGAGAGAGAGAGAAAGAGAAAAGTGGAAATACCTGCCATAGATGCAGGCTGAGGGAGGGGGAAAATCATGGGACACTGGTAGAGGGAAATGGGCACTGGTGAAGGAATGGGTGCTGGAATAGTGTATGACTGAAACCAAAATATGAATACTTTTGTAACTGTATATCTCACATGATATAATAAAAAGTTAGAAAAAAATGAAAGTTCTCACCATCCAACCTACCAAAGGAATTGCAACAGTTTAGTATAAAGATGGCTTCAGTCGATGGTAGGAGAATGTGACTCTTTCCCAATTTTCCTACTCCTTGCTGATGTATATAACTGGAGGTAACTCTTATCAGTTCTCATTGGTCAAAATTTTCCCACATGATGAACTGGAGGAGCCCAAATTTCCTTTCAGGCATGAGTTACACCTCTAATCATGATGGCAACCATGCTTTGTCTGATTCAATGACAGAAGAGCTACATTTCTTTTCTTTTTTAACCCCTCCTCCAGAGCTACATTTCTGAAGGGTGCTAAAGCTGAAGGGCCATTCTGCCGAGTCGTCACATAGGTCTAATGTAGAGAGTAGTCACAAAAGTCATCATTTTGAAAAAAAGGAAATGTGAACAAGCAGAAGCTCTAAGATAGGGATGAAAAGCTAACAACAAAAACATCCATAAAGACTGAAGAATGGGAAGTGCTGAGGCCACAAGCCATTTTTTTTCCTAGTACAGTTATATGTCTTTTGGGCTCAAAAGACTGGGCCCCTTAGGTGAACCCAGAGCCATGGCAGAGCCTGGCAAGCTACCTGTGGTATATTTGATATGCCAAAAACAGTAACAATAATGGACCTCTTTTCCAACTAACGGAGACATTACTAAAGCCCACTCCGAGCAAATCGATGAACAATGGGAAGACAAGTGATACAAGTGATATGGTTATGTATGTTCTCACTGGTCATGAAGACTTCTATTAACAATCTGTACTTCCCATGGTTTAACCACGTAACCCTTCCTGATCAGTGTCCTAAACCCATTGCCATAATCGTGAGCTAAGCCTATCCAATCATTGCTGCTTGATACTCCCTAAAAAGCATAGCTAGAACATAAACTTGAAGTCTATATTTCTGTGAAGTTTTTCAAGACTAGAATGCTACAAATCATGTGTTAGGTACCAAAGAATGAATTATACTCATATAAATCATTGTTTTCCAAGTACCTAAACCAACAGCTAGTGAAAACCCAAGCCAAAACTTATTTTGAATCTTCCTACATTTGTTCATGCGGCCATGGTCAAGATTCCAGTGCTCCAGGATTCTTAAATCAGATAGGGCGTGATTGCTTCACACACAGGAAGAACATGCAGATCTGAATCAGCCACCAGAGGGAGTACCAACAAATCCACAAATAGGCCAAGGGAACCTCCCTTCTCACATTTCCCCGGGGTGATAGAATTTCCACCAAGTATGTTCTTTCATCTGTTGTTTATCTAAAGCAAACTGTAGTTAGTGGGGAGACCAGCCTGGGTCCCAAAGAAGGAAACACTTGTTCAGACCTTGAAGCATCCAACATCAATTCTATCATGCCCTTGCCATATCACACCACCTTGTTTCCTGTTAAAAGGGTCTCTTTCAGCACATTTTAGTAGGTGTACATTTATAGAACATATCAGACTCCTTGGTATTCCTTAAAAAGTTTTTGGGGTTGTAGAATGTCTTAACCCATGGCAATAAGAATCCTTGGGCTTACTTATTAGTACCCTTGATCAAATGGATCCATAGTGCCAATACTACTGTTTCATTTCGGAGCACTGAATTCCCTCCCACAATACTGGATGCAAAAAGCACTTCTGCTCAGAGCCCAGCACCTCTTCCTTGGGCAGTGCTTCTTGAAAGCGTCTGTCTTAGGAGAAGCTCTCTGCTTATTCCTCTCATCTTTCTTTCACAATTCTTCATGAAACATGTGAATATATATCACCCTACCCTTCCATGAGCCCAAGAAGAATGGGTATCTGATCTTGATCACTCAGATGCAGATGTTGGACAACCCCTGTAGGTGAGAGTTAAGAAAACTGTTCAAAACAGTCAGAAGGCCAGGATTCTGAGCCTAGCCTGGTAGCTATAAAAAGGGCTCCAGGGGAGAATCATGGGGGCTAGTGGGAGAACTTGCTGGGAGAGAGAAAGGGGACAGCTAGAGAACTTGCTGAGAGAGAGATAGGGGGGCAGTTGGAGAAGGGAGAGAAGTGGGGATGTGTTGGAGAACCTGCAGAGAGAGAGCCTAATGGAGAAGCTGCTGGGAGAGAGAGAGGTTCCTGGAGTGAGGAGTGAGAGAAGACAGATTAAAAGGAGACTTTCAAGAGACTGTGGTCTTGTTCCATTGTACATCAATTGAGGGGATTGGTTGTTGGCCCTATACATACGGGGACTTTGCCAAAATCCAGTACTGTTGGGGACCATGCTGAGCTCAGACACGTTCCTTGAGCCCAAGGACTAGTACCTGATCTTGATTACTCAGATGCAGGGCACAGAACACTCACTTGAGAAGTATTTCTAAGTGGCATGTAGAAGGATCCTGTCACAACCACATAGATTCAGTATGTTTTAACATTTTTCATTTGGAGGCCACACCTAGAAATGCTTAGGGATTACTCCTTTACTTCTGCTTCTGTGCATAGGGATAACTCCTAGAAAGACCCAAAGGACCATGTATTTTGCTTAAAATCAAACCTAGGGCAGCGGCATGTGAGGCAAGTGCCCTACCCACTATACTCTCTCTCTCAAATCCTACATGCCTACTTTGGTCCCTTACTGCCATCCTACACTATCCCTTCTTTCCTATGGAAGGGGAATCTCAGGTTGGGGGTCAGGAGGTAGATGGGCTTGAGGCAGAGAGAAAAGTGTCCAGAGATTTCTACTTTGAAGAACAGGAAAGTTGTTGTTGTTGTTGTTGTTTTTACTTCAGAGAGTGGTAGGGAATGAGAACAAGGCGAGGGAGATAAAAGAACTCCCACAAACTTCCTGCTGGTCCCCCTCTGGACGTTGTGTCAGGTGAGTCAGTGGACAATGACTTTGACTCTCAACAACATAGAGTTATGAGTCCCCAGCATCACAAAGGAAAACAAAAAATGCGGAGCCTTTCCCATGTTCAGAGAGAAGCAAACCTTTGTCCGTCTGTGTGCATTAAGGAGAATCCTCACTTGGAAAATAACCAAACATTGTGTGTTTGATCTTGGATTCAATGAAATAATCATCAGAGTCTTGGGTGCTAGGCTGGGCTGTTCTACTCCCCCTTCTAAGGTCACACAACTTGTCATCCAGAAAATGACTCTTTGGGACTACTGATTTTAAGGCTGTATCTCTGCAGCAAACTTCCCTTCCTATTTCTTTGGACTGTTTTTCAGTTTCATGGAATTTGAGAGCATGAAAAAAGATGTTTAAAAAGCAGAAAGCCAAGCTTCCTCATTTTACAGTTGAAAAACCGAGGAGGTCCCAGTAGGTAAAGACATGTGCTCAAGGTCACCCAGCTAATCAGGAGTGGTGTCAGGAGCAGAAGCGGGGCGGTCAGACCCAAAGCTCGACACAGTTCCACCTCACCTCACTGCGTCTTCTGAGCCAACCCCTGCAGAGGGGGCCAAGAGTGCACTGCAAGTTTGAAGGAAGTAATTTTGAGTTTTAAAATTAGCTGTGGATAAGTCACACATGGATAATCAGGAGCCTGGGCTCTAACTGAGCTTTAAGTCAATATTATAAGCTTGAATATTTATGGGTGTTTTGGTTTGTTTCCAAAAAGTGGATGAAAGCGCCATCCTTCCTCCTGTCACATAAATGGAAAACACCAGCCAGGCAGGATTTACAACGCCTTCCCGGCATTGTGCATTCCGATGTTGATGTGGAATCGGAAGGAAAATAAAGAGGGAAGAAGAACCACAGGCTCCTCAGTTTTAAAGAGTGAGGGGGATTAGGGCGTTTGGAATTTTCTCAGTTAAAGGCGCTGTTCGGTTGAATGATTACCTATGAAATTTGAAAAGCTTTCTGGGGGCATTTTCCAGGAATGCTTTGAGCAATTGGGAGGAGATAGAAAACTTTAGCTCCCTGCTTGACCATAGTCATCATCTTCCTCCCCAAACTTCCACATCCCATAGCTTTTTAAAATTGTACCTGCTTCTTTGCACCCACAATCTGGAGGGCCTTAAGGCTCTTTCTAGCTCTCATTCAATTGTCTTTTTCCTTTACTAAGTGAGAAATGTACCAGAGATCATCAGAGAAAAGAAGGGCCAGGTACTTGGAGGGGGAACTCTGGGCTTGTGCCTTTGCTCTGTAACCGATCAGCTAGGTGGCCTGGAAACAGTCATGCTTTGATGAGCCTCATCTGTAAAGTGGGAGTCTGAGGTGTCATCCCAGTGTGGTTTGGAGAATTCGAAAAAGACTGGAGTGCCTCTGCCTTTTAAACTGTGCAGTGTTGTGCCCGACTGTCTAGTGTCTGTTGTTCCTGTTAATTGCTAGGCTATTAGCCACCCTGGCATGAGAAGTGCATGACACATGAGCTCACCCAAGGATGGGTCTCAGGAAAACTGTCAAAGGTGAGGCTGGTCTTGGTGAGCCCCTCCTTGGGAGTGAGTTGGGGATGAAATTTATGAACAGTTACAGTCAATGTGGCAGATGTTACATCACCATATGATTCACCATGTGGGATTCTCACTCACATTTTCTGAGGATGGATTTCTCATAATTCCCATGTTGGACACAGGGAAGTGGAGTCACAGAATGATTCCGACACTAGTGGAAGGTTAATTCGCTAATATGTCAGGGACGGGGTGCCTGGCTCTGGATCCAGGTGTCTCTTAATCCAATGTTGGCTGAAGCCAAAACTCCCATCTCAAAATTAGTTCTGCAAAGGGGCCTAACACTGCCCTTTCCAGTGTCTGTACCCATTAAATGAGGCAGCCTGAGCAGCTAATGGGTACCTAGTAAAATGTAACCTAAGTGATGACCAGTAACTTCTAAGATAGCTCATGCATCTTCCCGGGATCTTGGACCCACTCCTAGGGTACTTCCATTCTGAAAATTTAGCCTCAGGGCTCTGACAAGTTCAGTGCACATGAAGAGGCTGTTTTCAGCTGCCTATTCTCAGGTCACCTGAGAGTCCAGTCTTCTATCATCCTAACCCAGGTGACAGACACAGAATAAAGAAGCTTCCAGATGATCTCTCCCTCCCTGCTGCTTGAAAATTCCCAGCTGTGGCAGCGATAAGTGGCCCCCTACTGTTTCCAGTCTAGATTTCTGACCCCCCCTCCTCTCTGAAGATAGAAAATGGTGTTGCACATCCTACAGTTTGGAGCAGTTCATATGTAGAGGTAGATAATGGGAACAACTACTCTCTAGACTCCTTCATTTCTTACAGAGAGACCCTTTCCAGATGAATCAGAGCTCCACTGTGAAGTCCTGGATGATCTTGGCAAAATCTCTCTCTTCTGTTTCCCACTCTTCTAAGATCCAGAGCTTTCTGGATGTGAGGAGGGAATTCAGAGCATGTTAACTACACTCAGCCCTGCCAAGCTCTTTCCTGGCGACTCATCAGCCCTCCAAGGTAGGGAAGGGTGTTCTGCTAAAAGGCCTGGGGGATTCAGAAGCAAACCCATGAGCCAGGCCACCATGCAAGGGAATTCCAGCTACTCCTTGGACAGGTCAGTGATGCATTTCTGGATGGGACCCAGTTCAGATCCAAAAAAAAAAAGCATGCCTTGCTCGGCCTGGAGCCTGCTGTGGCAGGAAACAGCCAAGAATGGTTTTCCCTTTGAAAAAAATTCAAAGCCATCTGAAGGGAGAGCCATACAGACACCAGGGGCTGGCCCAGTATGGGAAGGGTTCAGATGGTTCCTGGCATGCCTACTTTTGTCACATCTCTCAGCATGGCTTCGATGAGTGTCTCCTGGCCTGGGACCAGTCCCCAGCAGGGAAACCTGAATGCAAGTCCAAGTCTAGAAGATGTCTCCCTGTGGGAGGGCAGTGTCTGGAAGGGGTGGGGTGCTGGCTTTGAGTTGTTTTTTGGTCTGGGTGCTGCTGGCTCAGGCAGTTTGTTCACTCAGGGGGTGGGAGAGAATGGACTCCTCAAGCAGTGCCCTGACAACTGCATGCATTTTTGCACAAGTGTTTGACTCAGAGACAAAGAAATTCTGCCAACAATACAGCAGGGGGCTGCAGTCTGTGATAAATTCCCAAGGCACAACCACAGAGAACATGTGCTGTCCTCTCTGCAGTGCAAGTCTTTAGAAAAGACACTCTAAATTTTATTTATTTATTTATTTTTCTTTTTGGGGGTCATACCTGACAATGTTCAGGGGTTTCTCCTGGCTCTGCACTCAGGAATTACTCCTGGCAGTGCTTTCGGGGGACCATATAGGATGCCGGCGATCAAACCAGGGCCAGCATGGGCCGCCGCGTGCAAGGCAAACACCCTACCCGCTAGGCTATCGCTTCAGCCCCAGAGGCTCCAACTTTTTTGTGTGTGTCTACCCCATCCAAGTGACAGATAGGAATACTCGCCAATGAGCCACCTTTGGCCCTTCCTTCCTACTATTGACCTCCAACCCACAGGAGAGACCTTTGCCAGAAGGCTCTGGACTGGTGATAGCTCATGGTAGCAAGAGTTATGCTGCCTTATACCTATTCCCTGTCATCACTAGCTTAAATGATGTGGGATAGGTGAGGCAAGGACTCATAGAGGCCATTCAATTAATTGTCAAGGGAAAGGTAATCAAACTCTTGCCTGTCACTCCTATACCCATTCACTGCAACTCCTGCAACTCCTTAAAAGAACTGGGGGTTGAATGGGATTGGGGGGCTCTCCATGGATGAAATAATTTCATCTTTACTAGGACCCTGAGGCATGGTTATTGCTCTTCATCCCATGTTACAGGTAGCCACAATGAAGCACAGAGAAGTATCATAACTTGCTCCATGTTACACAGCAAGTAAATGGCAAAGCCAGGATGAAATTCAGCAATCTTTTTTTTTTTTTTTTGCTTTTTTTGGGTCACACCTGGTGGTGCTCAGGGTTACTCCTGGCTCTGCACTCAGGAATTACTCCTGGTGTTGCTCGGGGGGACCATATGGGATGCCGGGGATCGAACCTGGGCAGGCATGGGCCGGCCGCGTGCAAGGCAAATGCCCTACCTGCTGGACCATCGCTCCGGCCCGAAATTCAGCAATCTTGCTACAAACTCTGTGCTCTCAGAACCAGGGAGTCCTGCTTTTATGAAGATGATCCTAATAGACACTTGGAAGATATTTCAAAATATTTCTTTGATAACTGTTGAGTAGTCTACGACATAAAAAACTCCAGTGCTGCCACTAGTGGCATTTATTTTCAGCAATTGGGGGTGAAGGTGGGAGAGGCTGGGGAGAGGGAGAAGTTTGCTGGGCCTTTGAGTCTCACGAATAAGTACTCCTTGGGCCAGAGAAAACAAAATTCTACTCATAGCAGAACGATCCCTTGCTATTTCCCCCACCCCCTCAGGATCTGAACAGATAATCAGAGCGTGCAGACATTCAGCAGTAATCAATTAGTACCTACTTTAGATTAAATTGAGAATATGTAAATCGGGTGCCTCATCAAGGCTGCACAGACCCAGTGATTTGAGACGCAGGCACCCCAACGACGTGCTGCAAACATACTAAGTCTCTGCGACACAGAAGGGCATGCAAATCTTGTCCCACCGCCTCATATTTTTTCGACTCAGGAAACCAGCTGTTATTCTTCCCATACACACGTGCATGCACACACATGCGTGCTCACTCACACAAATGTACACATGCACAAACACCCAAATACACAATACATATATACACATGGGGCCTGACAAACGTGTTCCTTATTCACACTTCTCCATCTTTTCATAGACATGTCATTGCTTCTATTGGCAGAGAAAGCAAGCCCTTGATGTGAAAACCCAGCAGCAACGTCACAAACAGCAGAGCATCCTTGAGCTCAAACTATAACTCCACAGCACCCCAGTGGTATAGAAGCCTAGTTTTCTTGTGGTGGTGTTCGATGACTGTTTTGATTTCTGTGAGCACTATGAATAAAATCAGAGGTTAAATCAGGGGTCTTCCTGGACTCCTCATGAAGTCCTTGGAAAGAGTGAGAGAAGGGCCCCTTCTCATGTCTGCAAAGGCATTGCTGAGAGTATGCTTGATAGGCAACAAAAGTGACAGGCATGCTCCAATAGAAAACACAATGGGAAATAGGGCCAGAGAGCAATGTGTCTGGAAGGCACAGAGGGATTAGGTAATGCAAGGCCTGTTAGGAGCTTCATAAGGTGAGTCCCATGCCCGAAGCTCTGTACAATCGCTTGTAGCAGAGAGGAGAAAACCCAAACTATCATACCAGAGCCAGCAGGGAAGAGAATTTTCAGGCTGGAGTCCTGAAGACTGCTGCCTTGAAGATAGGTATTTTTCATGAACTTCTCTAAAAATTCTTCCAGGGATAAGAAAGATGCTGACAGCCAACTATGGGATGGCATGGAGCCTACAGTGTGGCTGCTTTGGTCTCTTAGAGTACTTCTATGGCCGGGGGGCAGAAAACCATCTGATGAAGCTCAGCTCAAGGTTAGATGCATTCCAGCTGAAACTGTGATTCTCACCTGGAACCACAGTCAGAGACCTGGAATCTTGATACCATGTGAGCTTTCCCTACAACCTTTTTAGGAATGCTAGTGACAGGTACTGTTCGCTGTTTTGTTTCTTAACTTAAATAAATGTATGAGAAAAAATGTTTTTTATGGGAGAATTTCATGGGTATTCCTTGACAGCAAATAACCAACTAGTATTATTTGGCACATCTCAGATGTGGAAATGTGTTAGACATGAAAGTAAGATATATATTAACATTATAAGTTTACTTTTATAAATAAGGATATAAGAAGTACTCCTTGGGCAATCTTTCTTCCAGTTCATAAGACAGACATGAGCTCAGGAAATAATCTGAAAATGGCAACAGTGTAAGGGGAGGGACAGAGTTCAGAAACAGCAGAAGGCTGGATATTTGAGGATTCTTAGAGCAGGGCAGAATCAAAGAGGAGACAAGTTGTCCCCTAACATTTGGGAAGGAGAATTTAAATTAAGGCAAAAGAACAGGAAAGGGAGGATATTCCTATGACAGAATGGACAAGAATAGAATACTAATGACATCAACTCCCAGTTCATGCTGAGTGTAGAGATTATAAAAATGCTTACAAATTATTCACCTCTCCACATTCACTATGTAATGTGACATTGAAGGTTCTCTCATCAAGATATGGGGTCAATTTCTCTAGTTCTTGAATCTGAGTTGTCTATGTGTGACTGGTATCTACCAATGAGACATCAAGAAAAGAGATATAGACATATGTCTGTAAAGGATTTTTACATGGAACTTGCCATCTTACTACAGATAGAACCACAAGACCACCAGTGGACAAACCTGAACTAACTTACTGGAGGTTTACACATGGAAAATATCTGATGCAGTCTATTCAACAGCCTAACAACTACCAAACATATGAGAGCTTGAACATTTTCAATCATCTATCCCACAAGATACACAAGCAAGCAAGCACAGCAGATACCAGCTGAGCCATTTCCTATTAGAAGCCATATTCAGACAACACAAAGAACTGAGATCTAAATAAATGGGCTCTATTTTTAGTTCACTAAATTTTTTGGAAATGACTTGTTATGTAACTAAAGTCAGGCTAATACATTGGAAATACTTTGGTTCATGTGTAGGATAAGTGGATCTAAATGGGACAAAATAATTGGTCAAGAGAAATAAAGACCTTGAACATCAAGAGAAACAAACAATAGCCAAGCGTCCTCAGAGCTTCAAAACTGGTGGAGGGAAGTTGACACTGGTGGCAGGATTGGTGATGGAACTTGTATGTCAAAAACCCAAATATGAACAACTTTGCAACCACAGTGCTTTAATAAAATAAAATTTGCGAGAAAAAATATTTGGTGGTTTTAGACAGAGGGATACTTTGACAAGAACAGGCGGGATGGGTGCTGCAACACTGTTTGACCAAAACCCAAATATGAACTTTTTAATTGTATATCTTTGTAATTTTAAAATAAAAAAAAAAAAAAAAGAAAACAAATGGCAGATTGAGGGATGGAGTTTAGAATGGAAAGCCCAGTTAGAAAATGATTGGGGGGCAGAGCGATAGTCCAGTGGGGAGGGCATTTGCCTTACACGCAATTGACCTGGGTTCGATCCCCAGCATCCCATATGGTCCCCGAGCACTGCCAGGAGTAATTCCTGAGTGCAGAGCCAGTGGTAACCCCTGAGCATTGCTGGGTGTGGCCCAAAAAGAAAAAAAAAGAAAGAAAAAAAAGTAAATGATGAGGGTTGGAAAAGGAAGGGCATAAAATCACAGGGGCGTTTCAGAAGAAGGAATAACACAACATTAAGATGAATTAACTATTGAATAGAAAAGGATGGTATAAAAGATGCTTCCAAACTTAACCTTTTTGAACTTAGGGCAATAGTGATGTTAATGGAATAAAAAAGCAAGTTTAGAGGGGCAATCAAATCAAGCAATTAAATCAGAAGTTTCATAGCTGAAAAATATTGTTATAGCTCACTTAAAATTTCAATTCATTGGGAGAATCAGGGTATCCTGCAGAATGTAAAGGAATGCTGACCACCCAAGCTTTCAAAAGGAAAAGAAGCTAAGTTTGAGAACTACAATATCAAGGTACGATGAATATTTTCTCCATCCTCCCATTCCAGGATCTCTCGATCTCCAATGAGTTCAACTTCTTGAGAATGAGGATTGGATAGGTCAAAGGCTTCCCAACAAATAAGCTCTGAGTCAGAATATTATGTAATGGAACCCAGTCAGCTTTGTAGAAGAATTATGGGTGTACTTACTGAATTTACTCTTTGGGGTCATAAAAGACAGATTAGAAGTGGACAGGAAATAATGAGTACTTCCATTAAAAAGGGCATAAATGATAGACTAGGGTGGGTGTGAGCATACCAAGTTGAAAGTCAAGCGGTAACTCCAAAGGTAGATGTCCTGTTGAAAGTTTGAAATGCAGAAGTAATTGTTAGGTCTGACTTTCAGATCTGAGTGATGTCTGTCTAAAAGTTAGGTGAACATCCACAAATAAAGACTAATTCATCTTCAAAGAAAATATCAAGAAAAGATTCTAGGGCTGAAGCCTGGAATTATGGGCCGTACCCACAGGTATGAAAGGAGAAAAGAGATATACTAAATAAAGAAAGAGCAGACTTAAAGAACCTTGGAGAAAGTGATATGGACATCAAAGCAGGTAAGACTGTCTAATGAGATAGGGGTCAAGGAGACTGAAGACTGTGAAAAAATGTTTTTCTGATGTGTCAGTTATTATAGTGACTTTTAGGACTTGAAAATAAAAAATCATCATTTAACCCTACCCTTCAAGTAAAGGCAAGAAGTAAAATGGCAGAGGATTCTATGAGAAACTCATTCATACCACTTAGGTACTCTACAAAAAAAAGCAAGTAGGCTGATTTTTCTTCAAACAGTGCATGGATGATCTAGGAAACCCTCTTTTAATACCTTGCTTTCCTGAAACTCTACTTTAATATTCACAGTGACTAAACAAAAAAATATAAGTATATATTGGCTGAGAAAGGAAGAATTGGAAGCATGCATCTTCAAATGTCCACAAATTAGAAAAGTCCTTTTTAAAATAGAAAACTGTACCTGAAGTTAAAGACTATATGAAGACTTCAACTTTCCATATATTATCGATGGAGATGTCATCCTACAAGTTCTGGAACCATTGCCAAAAGGACTGACTGAGACATGTGTGATTTGTGGAGTCTGTTTCTGTAAAACATTTAGTCAAGCAGTTTGGTAGCAGTCAAGACAGTGGACATGCCCTTATTGCTCATGGGGATACCCCTGGGGTTTCCTTCACTGCAGTTAATTTCCAGGACATGGCGCCACTAAATATTGGCATGTCCCCTCGTGTTAATGGCAAATGGCAAGAGGCTCTCATAATTTAGATATTTTTATGGCTGTTCTGTGGAAGCTAATTTTGTCTAACAAAACCCCATTAAGTTTTAGCTCTATCCTTTTCCCTTCCTCCAACTCCCAGAACTGGGACTTATATGTTAATTGCAGCCAGTCTATGCTAATTAGGTTTCATTTCTGTTTCTTAAAGAGACAGATGCCACCAGGTCTTGCCCCAGTCATCACTCCCTCCCACCTTCTTAGCCAGCTTTTCAGAGGTTAAACTCTAGACCAGATGAAGAATGCACTTAAGACCCACATGTGAAGTGGGAAGGTCCTTCCTTTGAAAATGAAATGCTTCTTTTCCATGAAATTATAAGTGTAGTATATCTAATTGAGAAACAAACCTAAGTACTATTAGAGTCCTTAACTACACAAAGTATTCAACCAAATACCTCCAAAGTCAACCACAAGCATGGCTTTGAACAGAAGACCCTCAATCCTACAGTGTTCTGAGACAAGACGCTCTAACAAGTTGAGAATCATCACAAGAGGCTAAGGATTTACAGAGCAAGAACTGTCAAAACAAAAAGAGCAACTTCTATGTTAACGATTGATTCTCCCAATTAAATGAGTATCTTCTAAGAGCCCAATAAACATTTAGGAGGATAAAAAGATGGACAAGAAAAAGGCCCTACTTAAGAAGAGTCTCTAGTGGGAAGACATAAAAATACTATCAAATAGGTTGCCTACTATTAATTAAGCACTGCTGTGAACTCAATTTATATACATTATTATATTATTTTTGTTTTCTGGCCACACCTGGTGATTCTCAGAGGTGACTCCTGGCTCTGTGCCCAGCTGATTCTCAGAGGTTACTCTTGGCTCTGTGCTTAGGGACCACTACTGGTGGCGCTCAGGGAACCGTATGGGATGTCAGGGATCAAACCGGGTCAGTCATGTGTAAGGCAAGGACCCCATCCACTATGCTGTCTCTCTAGTCACACATGATCACATTTTAATTAGCATAACAGAATGAGGTAAATATATCTATGTCCTTGACACAGATGGGAAAACTGTGGCTTTAGGGAAGCATAAATTATTAGCTACTGAGTGTTTCACTGCCGTGCAACCGAATACCACTAAAAGTGGTATACCATAATGAATCTTACTTTTATTGAGCATGGGTCTGATGGGGCAGTTCTGTTTCAAGATGTGGGTCACCTTGGTTTGGCTGCAAGCTGTGATCAAGTTTATTGCTTGTATAGGTCACCCTCTTGGGACCTAACAGAGAAACTGGGTTATGTGTGCTGTTGTGGTGATGGTAGAAGCAGAGGCACAACTGGAAACACATGGTGCCATTTAAGGCCTTTTAAGGTCTAGGCTCAGAACTCACACACTGTCACTTTCACTCACATTCCATTAAGCAATTCAAGTCACATGGCCAAGACCAACATCAATGGACAGGGAAGTATTTTCTGCCCAACCAAGTGGGAGAAACTTGCCAAGTCACATGGAAAAGTCGGTGGAGGTGTAATTCTAAGAGAAAGAATGTGTGAAAAATAAAAACAGTGAGATTTTTCCCCTGCCACACATCAAATCAAAAGGAGTAGAACAAGGGATTTTTGGAAGGTGTTGAGAAATAAGGATTTTAACTCCAAGGTGATCAGGCTCTCAAGTCCATCCCAATCATTATGCTGCATGCAAACATCTAACACTGATAAAGCCTGGCAGTGGAAAGTGATAAGCAACAACACATAGCAACGGAGGGATTGGTTCTGGCTTCACAGAGTAGATACCTGGGTGAGGATGAAGCTAATTGTTGTGGGCAGAGGGTGACTGGGTGATCACGAGTTGCAGGGGATTGTAGGAAGTAGTAAGAGCAGAAAAAGAGTTCAGGATGGGAGTTCTGAGCACACACGTGACCTGATCATATCTGGGATCACTTGATGGGGCCGGGGGCATAGAACCTGAGACTCTGCATTTTCTTACAAGCTCTTCAACGGTGGTGATACTGCCGCTCATGCTTTCCTTTCCTTCTAATTAGCCTCCTTGCCCTCCCATAAGCTTCCTCACACAGCTCTCCAATGCCTTGTTGCATTAGTGACCCACATTTCTATGCTCTAGCCCACTGGTTTTCAACTGCCGGTTCATGAACAGGTTCTGGTCCACAGGCATAAAAATATTGAGATCTACTGGTTTACCACAGTGGTTATTAACCGCAGAGCCCCAGACCATGCTCAGACAGGTGCCCCTCCTCCATGGTAAAATGTTTGCAAACCAAAACTCTAATCCATTTTCTCCCTAGAAAGGGAGAAAAACAAAATGCTGCAAAAAGCAACCTTCTATTACCGGAGGTCTACGAGATTCATTAGAGCTTTGGGGAAGCCATCAGAAGTTGATTGTGCTTGAAGGGGTTGCTCGTCTCCTCCCATTTCCTAATTTGATTTCACGGCTTTGCAATGAAGTCAGAATTAGAGCCACATTAAAGATGGGAAGAGAGAAAAAAAATTCCACCACCAATCAAGTTCTGAAACTTGCAAGGTGCCTTCTCTCAGTCTCCCCAAGGAATCATGCACTTAACTAGGGTGAAGGTGACCTCAAGGGGAAATCATGGACTGAAAAAGCATAGCTTTTATAGAAAGTCACAAGGCAGAAATGGATGACAGAGATATCTCACATTTGGGAGCCAAGGGCTCTGGGAAGGAGTGCAATTGTACAAGTTTTACTTTATTAACTACCACCTTGGAAACTAAGCGGCCTTTGGGGGACAGGGGTTTGTGCCTCAGAGGATTGATCAGTCCCAAATACCTAGCCTTGAGCTTGGAGGTGTCCCTTGACTTTAATGATTACTGTGTCATTCCTTAAGTTCAGATAGTGTTCAGGTGTCTAGCTGATGCTGGGACTGGGCCCTTGTGACCTTGACGCCCACTTCTATATCCTGCAGGTGCTTATGGTGAGCACCTGCTAATCCATCCCTTGAGGCTTTTATTCTGGCCATGGGAGCCTATTCAGGTGTGAGATGGATAGCAGAAAATATCAGAACTTGCTTTCCGGGGAGCACCTTGCCACTCCACGTGTCTGTGGAGCAATTCCCAAGAATCCTCCCCCTTTGGTTGGGATAACTCTGAGGCATAGTTTATTCTGTCTCTCAGAGGTCCTATGCTGGATTGAGCTCCAGTGGGGAGCTCTTAGAGGCGACTTGCTTTGTTGCCCTCCCCCCCATATTGTCTCAGGTTCCTTTCGCTTACTGTCACACTTCTTCATCTTTTTCTTGGTGCTTCCTGGGATCCACTTTCCCAGAAACTACTTGTGTTCAAATCCTTGTCTCAGCATCTGCTTCTGAAGGAAGCCAAACCATGACAGGGACCCAGACTTGCTGTATTAAAATGCTTGGAGGAAGGATCCGAGGACTCAAGACTACTGGGGATGTTAGGAGTGAACATGTTCTGAGCAAACAGTGAGAGAGAATCTCAAGGTAATCCTCTGGACAAGGGAAGGCGGTTGTCAAGGAGGAAAGGGGGAACACTTGCAGGGGCAACGCAGGTCTCTGATTGCCAAGTGGAAAGGTGCCAGCTCATCTGCCATTGCAGTTTTGCTTGGAGCCTATCCTAGTTTGGGTTTCAGTGAACAAATGGGGAAATGAATGGATTCCCCCTAAGACATAGGGCTTGAGCCTTGCCTTGCCTCTTCCTAGATCTCTATTCTCCAGCAAATCCTTATATTTCCTTGTTTCAATCCTTGTCCTTGAAAGTGGAGATAGTATACACTGGACCAAGGTTCATGGAACTGGATGCCCAGGGATTTTCAGGGCAAGGGAAAATACCAGCCTTGCCAATGACTTACTCTTTGACCTTTGTACCAGTACTTTGACATCTATGAGATTCTTTATGAAAATGGAGAAATCACATTTGTCTCAGCTGATTGGGATTTTAGAGTTATGCATGGGACAATTTCATATGTTTTTATTTGCAACCTCCATGACAGGGTTTATGTGAGGATTAAAAAATATCTGCAAAGTACCTAGTACACTGAATAGTACATAGTAGGTGCTCAATGTAGCACTGTGGCTGTTCTGATGATTATTCCAGAGCTAACCCCATAAAAAGTATAACATTGATTGAGTACAAACTTAAATTTTGAGTAATTATCAATAGTCACATTCCATTGCTCAAGAGATCTTGACCAAAAATAAAAGCCGTAATAACTGGACACCCAATGCTAAGTGAATGTTCCAGGCTTTGCCTACTTGTCAGTTCCCTGCAGAACACAATCTTTCTGTTTGTATTTCTAAATGTCATATTGAAACCATTGTGAATCAAAGAATAAGGGATGATTTCAACTTCCATCTTCTGTAATACTTAGGTTTGAAAAAATAAAGGAAGGCCCAGCAAAATTAACTTTATCATTTCAAGAAACTGCTGCTCAAACAGCCATCGTGAATATATTCATTATTATACAATGTGGGGCGCTGTGCACCAGTGCACGCGGCATCTGTCTGCTCACTAATTCTCTCGTTATTATTACCCACTGAAAGGGCAGGCGGGGGGAGAATTCCAGGCAGTCTCCCTCGGCAGTGGTTTGCAGGTTTCATAGCGCGATCAAAAACTCCCCCAAATGTGCTCCTTCAGCATTTGACTTGCTAATCTTGTTGACGTGACAGAAAAAACAAATCAAAAATAGCTAATGGCCTTAATTTTCTTATACCTGACAGCTAACCAATCCATCCCATCCTAAACAGTTGCAGTTACTCATCTGATTCTCTTTCCTCTCCTCTCTCTCTCTCACTCACACACAAACACAAAAGGCTATGACTGACAGACTTAGAAGAGGTCTGTGTGGTGTGCATATATGTGTGTAACACACACATACACACACAAAGGGCTATGACTGACAGACTTAGAAGAGGTCTGTGTGGTGTGCATATGTGTGTGTATGTATGTGAAAGAGAGAGAGAGAAGAGAGAGAAAAAACAGGGCTTAATTTTATTTCTTTTCCTCTCTGAAAGGTCACAAGTCACAGAGGAAAAGAGGTTATTCAGATAGCAAGCAGAGAGAAACAAACAGAATGGCTTCAACCCAGTCTGACGGCAGGTAGGCACAATCGGGACAACATGTGGTAGAGATCACTCAAGGTGACCGTGGGGAATAACCGAGAAACAGGCTGCAGAGGCACACCTGGTGATCGTCTGGTAGACTGTAGGCCTGGTGATGACAGTTGCCCCTGCATACTGTCTCCCAGGTAGAAGCCAAGGGAATGCAGGAGAATCTGGAAAGGGCAAAAGTAACGTTTGCCATGTCAGGATCCCAGACCAGAAGGAGAATCAAGAGAGGAACTTGGGGAAAACTTTCAGAATCAGTGTTCTTCTGTTCTGCTCTGGTTCCTGCTGCTGGGTTTAGACTCTTTAAGTCTGGAAGTAGGGTTATATTTGTGAACATGAAAAGTGTAAGTGCAGCAGCTGCATCTGCACAAAACAAAAACTGAGCCACCATTTTGGTGTGCATGTGTGTGTGCACATATGTACGTGTGAGTGCTTTGTGTGTGTGTATGAAGGGTGGGTTGGTTCTGCATTTTAAAGGGATGGATTAATGGCTAAATGGCTGTTCTATGCTTTAAAGGGCCAGCTGTTCAGCAGTTTGTATTACAAGATTTATCTCTTGGAATGCTTATTTTTTTCGAATCACTACCAACCACCCCCTCCCCAGCTGTAGGCTTGTTGTTATGAGGGGAAGAAAAACACTGTCTGGATAAAGAGAAAGCAGTCAACTGTGCAACTCAGACCTTTCCTACCTATTGAGCAGAGGCCTTGCCTATGCCTCACTTCTCTTCCCAGTTCTCTGATAACCTGGATAGTGTGTGTTCTTGAAACATCAGGCTCCTATGTGTGCTTTGGAAAACAGGAATCTTCCTATTTTGGTTTGCTTATCTCTACCTTCCCTTACTTCTATCTTACCAGGCTTGGAACAATCCCTACTTACTCTAAGCTTCTCTGGTTTTCCTACCACTACTAACCTACCCTTGATTCTAACCTCTGCCTCCAGTCCCTTCTAGAATCTTCCACCTTTTACTGACTACTCCATCAGCTCAAACACTCTTTGTCTGCTTCTTAAGATGCCTATGGAAGTCATGAGAATAGCTGGAGAAAGACTCTTTCATCTACAATAGTCTTTCTTCCCCCTTTTTTGGGTCCCAAAAGCTCTAGAAACCGGGCTCCCTAGGATTGCAGAGCAGTGCACAACATCTCTGTTTTATCCTTTCTGCTTTCTGAAACAGGGTTTCATTTCGATTTCATTTCTTGCTGTCTTCAGCCAACAGCTTGATTCCAACTGGGGAGTTAGGTGACTGGGGACTCCCCACGATCAATACCAACAGGCTTAGGGGCAGCTGCAAACAACTGGAACAAATCAAACCAAGGCCGAACGTTAACTGCCTCTGGCAACTTTTCTTCTTGGGCCTCTCTCAGGCCCCAGAAAGGCTAAAGGTTCAGGTCATAAAATCCAAATTCCCAGACCCACAAATCATTGTTTTCAGCCCGGAGGAGACACTCTGCTCAGCCAAGGTGTTCTTGGACACATATTAACCATTCAGCAGCCCTCCCTCCTCCCCTCAGGAAGTGTTCACTTCTACTCTTCCTCCTCCCATGGTTCCAAGAAAGGTGCTGAAATAAACGATCCAGACAGTTTTAAGGAAGGCCTATGTCTTACCTGGAATTGTGGGTGATTTCCAGCTCACTCTAGGAAGTCAAGGTTGGGTTTCAGAACCTGCACAGACATGTCCCAGAGTGGAATCTATCCTCCCAGAAGGCACATAGAGAGCCAGTTATTTCAAAAAATTTGTATTTTTCTCCATATAGAAGAACACATATTTACCTATGAGACTATGTCAGAGACACATCATGAACCGGTTTGCAAAAGTCCTTCCTATAGTAGTATTTTTTCAACCCTCTTTAGACTTTAGCCCCTTTCCTACCTTGTTTCTTTTCTGCCTCACCCAACCCTATCTTAAGGTTGGCCCCTCTGGTTTCCTACAGTGCCTTCCCCTTGGAATATCTTGGGGATTAACGGGGAAGTCAGATCGCCTCTGATTGTGAAACGCTGCCCTAAAGGGCTCTTTTAGGCTCTAAAATATTCATCCTTAACCACTGAGAAGGAAATAGTAGGTCAAATTTGACACTATTTTGGGGGAAGGATTGACAATTTTGGCTCCTTTCTAGCACTGCAACTGTGTGGTCTTAATTCAGCTGCCTCTCTTCTTTTTGCCTTACTTTCTGCTCCTATTAAATGGGGGCAAGAATCATGGTTCCCTCATCAGCTTGGTTTGAGGACTAAATGAGATAATTCAGGCAAGGCATTTGGCACAGTGCCTGGCACAGTGGAAGCACTTCAGAATGGTTAGTTGTTACTTAAAATGTGCTTTTTAAACTGAACTATCAATCTCCACTGAGTTTCAGGGAGAAACAAGGTCAGACAGGCTGATAACTTATCATGTTGAGAAAGAACTGATTTAGCCTAAAAAGTTGCTGAGCAAGGTTTTATTTCAACATTTTATCATGTTAAACATTGAATATCACCAAGCTCCTTTTAACTTTGATTATTAAGAAAACAACCCGAAGAAGGCATGAAGTGTAACTCTGTGGCAGGGTACCGACACTGCAGGACTGCAGCCTGTTTCACACACCAAGTGTGAACCTGACAACTTGGCTGTCCCAGCCTACCACAAGCAAACGGTACCATCATAGCCACTAAAGTACTGGACCCTTAGTGAGCACAGATGCTAAGTGTGTGACCTCCAGAACTGAAGTCACTTCAGCAACCACAAAGAAAGGGAAGGGAAAACAAAGAACATTGGAATAGTAGGCAAAATGCTAGTCCTTTAAATCCTGTCCATTGGTGAGAAAGAAAAGAAAGGATTAGCTTGGGGAGCCACTGTTTCTGTCTAGTTAGACTTCTTTGACCATTTCCCATTGGGACAACACCCAGTCCCCACTCTGGAAGACACTTGTGTCAGAGTTACGGAGTGATGTGCTGGAGACCACTTCTATTGGTTCTGACTGTTCCAGCTCTATCCGATTCCAAGTTCAACTGGCATCATGATGGCAGCATGGAATTGGCCATGGTAGGACATTTTACAGCACTGAAATTCAGCAAATCCTAGAAAAGCATCTCTTCCCTCTTCTCACTGTAAGTTATTGAACATTTACCACCACATCGATAAACTTGCACCATGATCTTTAGACATGGGATCCAAGAACGGCCGCTCAGCTAATTTGAACTTCCTGGCCTTCCCCAGTGTCAGATCAATGACCTCTGGTCTTGAATTGTTTATTGGAAATATTCAGGAGAAAGATGTCTTTAGTTAGAATGTAAGGATGAAGCAATGAGTTAAAAAGACGACTTCCATTCTGTACAAATGGGATCACAACTTCAACTGAGAGATGGAAAGATTAAGAGACCTACTGCTTGTGACAAAATATTTAGAACTTAGACTCAAAATTAAAGTGATGCACACTTGTTTAAAACAATACTGATTACAAGAGGGAAAGGGAAGGGCAGTTGGAAGAATGAAAGAAGTCTTTTTGGTGGTGGGATGGTATTACCACTTTAGGTGGGCAGACAACTGTTTACATATACAGGTATGCAGCTCACTCCCTAAAGTTCTATCATATTGTAAGCCAATGATAATGGGTATGTAAGGGTTACATCGCAGCTTTTGCTCTGCTTTCCTTGTAACCTTTGAATTCAGAACTGCTTTATCTTAATGTACTGTTACAGTGATTAAGCAAGTAGCTAAGCACAGGAAACCAGAGAGACTGTCAGAGGTGGATGATATGAGTGGCTAGTTTCAGGAGCTGGGCTGAGATGAATAGGTCAGAAATCATAAAGAGGACCAGAATAGAATAAAAGACCCCAAATCCAGATATTACCTAGATGAAAAGGGAGTAGGATCAATGAAAAAAAATTAGAAAATTTTAAATTAACACGTCTCTATGGAACCTAAAACAGAGTATATTTAACACAAAGATTCCAAGCACCAAAGTGTTCCCTCTAAGTCCTTGTTGTGGCCCTCCTGCCTCAATGTACCTCAGTGTTTTGTGGTGAAATAACCAATAGGAAAACTCCATTCTTGTGCCTTTCTCTTTGATTGCCAGAAAAATGCCTATAAAATTGCTTTAAACTCCGAATCTGAACTCACAATTTCAGGTAATTGCCTAGTTGCAGTTTGTCATGTTAAATAATTCAATCCCCTGGCTTTCTCATCTAAAGATATAGTTTCATTGTGATTGGTTAAGCAAATTCCATTTCAACAATATGTCAATGAACAAACAGTAAAATAAAATAAAGGTGAGCCAATAAATATACCCATCCTTTTTTCGATGAAATAGCCTTAGATGGAGTTCCATTATGTGTTCCCTGAGTCCCCACTATCAGAGAGGTGCTACCTGTTATCACCATAAATGTCCATGTTTGGTCCATTTAGCTACAACTTCCTTCTTTCCTATATGAATACTTCTTTGCAATATAATGTTACCTCTCCCTTCCAAGAATAGTCGATTTCCACCTCCCTCTAATTGGAGAAAACTTGTGACTCATTTGGGCCAATAAAACACAGTGAAAGTGATGTAGTACAATTTGAGGAGCTAGACTTCCAAAGTTCTTATGACTTCTATCTCCGTTTTCTTGAAACCCAGAAACCATAATGCCTCAACACAACTATCTGGGTAGGATGAAGGATCATCTGAAAAGTGTTGTTTTTCAGCAATGTGCACTGAGTTCAAGTTGCTACCATTCTAGTGAAATGCAGTCACCTGAGCAAGCGCAGGCAAAGCCAATAGAAGAACTTGCAGTCATTCCACTGAAGTGAGAGAAATGATAAAACCTTGTTTTAAGCCAGTCAACATTGGGGGCTCTCAAACACTCAGCAATAGATTCTTGGCATTCTTTGCATGTAAATGTGATCTATTTATTAATGAGGAGATAAAACTCTAATGCTGGAGATGAGAGTTAGGTCTCCAGCCAGAGACTTGCACTAAAGTCCTTATTCCATTTCATAGCAGCTGTGTACCCTTGAAAACATTACTTAATTTTTCTGTGCTTCCATTTTCTCATCTGTCAAGTAAGAATGTGACTAGCACCTATCTTCTAGGGTGTCATGAGCTCTCAGAAGCTAAAAGCTTATTACCTGCATAGTGCATGTCAGTTAGAAAGAATTCAGTAAGTGTTGACTCTTGTAATAATTCGTTTTATTGCCATTGATACTGTAATAGATCAACACTCATTGTTGAAATCCATGAACAGTGTTCCTGACAGTACTGAGTGAGTCTCAGGCTGAGTTTAAACTATGGTCATGTTCATGTTCAAAGTTGTCTAGTTATGCTTGTAAGGACTGGAGAACAGAGCTGCCATCTATTAGCATTTGTAATCAGAGACCCCTGTGAAACAGCTCACCCTGAGTGCGAAGGATCATAATATACAGTGATAGTTACATCTACTGAGAACTTATTATGCGATGAGATCTAAAGTAAGTGCATTACATGTATGATGTCATATATACTTCACAACAAATATATTAAGTAAGTATTACCAATATCTTTACAATTCCAATGAAGAAACTGGAGTCTCAAGGAGGTTAAATACCTGATTACAATCACTCAGCTAGTGAGAGTGGAGTCAAGGATTTCAGCTTCAGTTTGCTGATGCTAGAGCCTCTAATCCTAACCTAATATCATACCTCCTTGGTTCTTGGGTAAAAGGTCAGTGCTGCTAGCACTACCAATATTCACTAAAGGTACCATGCCTCTAAGTTCTGATACAAGGGGAAGGAAGGCTATGTCATGAGAGGGCATGGCAATTCTCAACTTTCTGGGTCACTGAATCTATGGAGAGAGTCTGGCATTCTGATACCAGGCCCTTGGGAGCCCACAGAAGATGGTTCCTTTGCCCAGACACCAGCCTTCTGCTCTAGAGTTTTGGCACCCTAATCAGACATTGTGGTTTGCCAGCAGTAGACTGGTCATTCCTGGCAGGGCTAGGAAGCAAGTGACAGTGATTTTGGCAGGCATGGAGGGGCAAAGAACCATTTTGGCATAGTTTGTGATGTAAGACTTCCACAATAGTGGCAAAAGAGAGAGGTGGTTTGGATACTACAGGTTTCTAAGAGTGCAACCTCCACCTCCTGAACACAGTGGGGGTGGTTCCAAAACATTTGGGAGGAATCTGAGGGGCTCCTATTCGCTGCAGAGTGAGTGGAAGTAGAGCCAAAAACATTCTGCTTTTTATGGCTATGACCGTGATGCTATTCTTACTCTCAGGAACTCCAGATTGCAGAAAATGTCAAAGCAACTTTGAGGGGCTAGAGTACAGCAGCTACATAGAGCATTTGCCTTGTGCTCGGCCCACCCAGGTTTGATCCCTGGAACTCTGTCTACTTCCTTAAGCCCCATAAGGAGTGATTCCTGAACATAGAGCCAGGAGGAAGCCCTGAACACTACTGATTGTGGCTTAAAAACTCCAAGAGGCAACCTCAAATGCAGGTGCTGCCCAGGAGGGCAGCCATAGAAAAACTCTCTAGTGCCAGAAACATCTTCCCCTCAACTTTTCATGCCACCAGAAACTCTAAACCTTATTACACAATGTGTAAGAGAAGGAAAAGAGAGAGAGGGAGAGAGAAAAGAAATAAAGAAACTGCCACTTAGGAAGGCTATGGGAGGGGAGGGAATTGGGGACATTGGTGGTGGGAAATGGGCACTGGTGGAGGGCGGGTGCTGGAACACTATGTGACCGAAACCTCCAAACATGAACAACGTTGTAATTGTATATCTCATGGTGGTATAATAATATATTAAAATAAATATAAAAATATTATATTTTGAAAACTTCTGGTAGTGCAAGAACATAAGAGCCAAGTTGATTATTGTCACACTTATGATAATAACAGTTGTAAACAACATTCATATATATATAAATCATAAAGATTTATAACTTATCTGAATCATTCATTCTTAAAATACTGTACCCTCATTCCCCAAGATATCCTTGCTTCAAAGATGAGGATAAAGACTCTGACAGACCAAAAAATGGGCTTAAGACCCTTCTAAGGGTGAGAAAATTCAATTTATCTACCTCACTTCCTGTAATGGTTAATTGTAGCAACTTGATTGAATCACAGAGTGTCCAGATATTTGGCTAAATACTATTCTGGGTGAGTCTGTAATGGTGTTTCTGGGTGATATTCAGGTTTGATCAGCAGACTGAGTAAAGCTGATTGTCCTACCCCACATATGTGTGTGCCTCATCCAAGCAGTTAAATGCTGAGTAAGAGGAAATACCTTCGGCCTGACTGCTAAGCTAAGGTTGACAGTCAGTGAGGCTACCTACGGAACATCATTGGCATTTTCTTGCCTTTGAACCTGCATGGAAATAAGGGTGCTTCCTGAATCTTGAGCCTGCTGGCCTGACTCTCCTTTATAAAACTTTTGAAATCAGACTGAAATTAACCCAGAAACAAGGGCTGGTGGGGATGTGGAAAAAAATAAGCCCTGATTCACTCTTCGTGGGAACATTGGTTCAGTCTTTATGGAAAACAATACTGAGATGTCTCAAAAAAATTAAATATAGAACTACCATATGATCCAGCTCTTCCACTCTGAGAAAACTATACCAAGAATGTAAAGTCACTCACTTGAAAAGAAAGTATCTATACAAAGAAACCAGAAATACAAATCCAAAAAAGATCTACGCACACCTATGTTCACTGCAGTGCGGCATACAATAGCCAAGCACTCGAAACAACCAAGTATTTTTGTTCATCCAAGTGCCTCTAAACAGGTGACTGAACAAAAGAACTTGTAGTCTAGAGGCATGGAGTACTACTCAACTATAGAATGAAGCCTTGCTTTTTGCCATGGCATAGATGGAATTACATGGTGACAGACTAACCAATGAAAAAACAAGCCTTTGAATTTGGACAATGGACCTGAGGTTATCTCAGGGAGAAGCGGGCATGGATAGAAACGAAGGAACTATAGTATAAATATTTTAACTCTTGTAAATGAATGTTACCTCAATAAATTAAGTACATATTTAAAACTCAGACTGAAACTTATCTACTATTGACATATAATGGCATAGGTAAAGACATAGCTATGTATCAGGAAGATATATACGATTGATTCCTTCTCTGGAGAACCTTGACTCAGACATACACCAATTCCCCACTCCCAAGCTGAGGTGCATGTATCATGTGCCTGTGTATATCTCAGCAAAGATCAGTTTCTAATTTGTTTAGAGAAAGGGCATGTATCAGGTCAAAGGTGACCAATTTTTGGCAATTTTCCCATTGACATGTGGAGTTCAACTCCTTCCTCTTGGTTCTCGGTTGACCTCAAGTGATTCATTTGAAACCCAAAAGTTTTGTTAGTAATGCATTGATGTGACATCTGAGACTAGATCGGAAATCTTGCAGCTTCTACCTGAATTGTTTGGAGCATTTTCTTTCTGAACAGCCTCTCTTTGGTATCATTTGTTGAACATCTTCTAATTGTCAGGTACTTGCTTGGTTTTTGAGCAGTGTTATCAAAATTTTTATAGGACCTAAAGTCAATGAACTTACAGTTTGAGAAGGGAGGTATCTATAAATCCCATAATCACACAAAAATGGTCACACAGCCCATGAGGTTGTTGTGAAGGAGGAGAATGGGGAAGGGACACAGGTGTTGGGGCACCTGATACAACCTTAGGAGTTAGGGTTGATCTTGCTATAGAAAGGTAGCTCAAACACATGCAAAGAATGGTTTAAGGTGCTCAGTATAGTGTAAATGCAGGGAGTCAGAAAAAAGTCCAGTGAAAGAAAAATATAACAACTGTGTCAGCCAGAAGTTCTGTTTTTCTCTCAGGGAGACTGTCACATTGCTCATACTTGTTCCAACCAAGTTGGTTTCATGCCTTCACCAGATAGACACCTTAACTGTCTACAGTCAGCAAGGCGCCTACCCAAATTTCAGCTAATTTGGTCCCCAAGTTCTTGTTCTCTTTCTGTCCATCTACTCTGTGAGGAGAACCAGAGACCAGTGAAGTAGCTGGACTCCTTTCAGAAAGACTGTTAAAGGATAACATGTAGTTCTCTTTCCTCCTGCAAAAAAAAGATGTCTTGAAGTCGTAAGCCTCAGTATGGACAAACGGAATTGATTTGTAAATAAGGTTTTTGAAATTGATCAGGTTGAGGCCATTAGAGTGAGCCTTAGTGAAATATGAGTGAAGTCCATATAAAAAAAGAGAAATTTGTACAGGCACACAAGGGACAATGCTGAATGAAGACAGACTGTTGGTCTACTAAAGGAGGCATCTCAAATCAGGACTTCCTGGAGCCAGCATTGTCTGAAAGAGAAAAGGAGGCATTGTCCCCTTTGGAGGGAATATGGCTCTACTAATACTGTGACTTTGGTTGTTTAGCTTCCAGGACTTTGGGCAATCCATTTCTCTTATTATCAGCCTCCCAGTTTGTTGTACTTTGCTATGGTAATTCTGGCAAATGAATCCCATGCTGGAGTCATTCATAGAGCTCTGTCTTTAGGTATCTCAACATTATCAGCATTTTTGGGAGAATAGTCACAGGGTACCACCTACTCCTGTTTGGAGAGTATGATCGCACTCATTTATGGGTGGGATCAAGTGGCAGAGTGAATGTGGAAAAGTGCTGACGAGACATGGATTTGTGAGATGTTGAAGAGGTAAAATGTAAAGAGTTGGATGGTTGTAAATGGAGGTAGTAGATTCATATGGTTGTAGATGGAGGTGTCAAAGGTTACCCCCAGCTTTGCACATAAGCATCCGTGCTAGTAAAACTGAAGTGACCTTATAGGTTTCCTTGTGGAATCTCACCAAAAAGTTCTTGTGTGGAACCTGTTCATACTCTGGGTTTTCCCTCTTGTTTGATGACCAATTTAAATATGAATTTTTTCTCATTAAAGAATACATTATTCATAAAGAAAACCAAGTAAAGAAAACACTGAAGGTCAAATAAGCTTCTTCCACTTCGTAATCTCCCCAAGTTTGTAGTTCTCCAAGGAGCACAGTTGGGAAGTGGTCAGGAGGCAAAACTTTGAGAAGTTCCACCATGCCCTTGTCTAATTTACTAGGGAAACCTAGGTTTAGTTGAGTCAAGTTCTTTTGGTAATCTATTTCTTGATGCACAGAATTGGACACATAATTCACAATTTCAAGTATTTCAGAGAGCTTTACTTCTCAACCCATTTAGGGGTCCCCAAGTTTCAAAATCCCTAGTCTTGAAGAAGAGATGTTTGCTTCCATGTTTCATGGTTCTTAGGGGCTGTCCTGAGAGCTTCAAATTCTGACAAACTTCTTCCTAGAGCCCGGCAGGTGTTTTCCTTCAGAGAAAGCCAGATTCCACTTCAAATAGGCTCTGACCACCATGCATGAGCCCTAGATGCCAGCGAACATTCTAGACATGATGAGAGAGATGTCATTTTGCCATGTTTCTCAAAGGCAGAGAGATAGACAGAGCCTTAGCATTAGACCTGGATCAAATACGCCTTGATAGAGACTTTAATGAAAGGAAAATTTATAGATGTGGAAAAGTTATAAAACCAGCAAAGAATGTTGAGTTGCCCAAAGACTAACAGCGGGAAGCAAGAAATTAGAACAAGGAATATTGAGTTGATTGAACCAGAGTCATGAATGAAATTCACAGAAAAGGGACGATCTTCAAGAAGTTGTATGTCTTTCTTCTTGCTGTTCTGACAAATTTATTCAACTTAGCAGTAAAACAACACTAATTTACTTTTTCTACCACTCTGGAATTCAACAGCCTCACAGAACTAAATGCAAGGTGTCAAAAGGGTTGTATTTTTTCAGAAGATTCCATGTTTTTTTTTTGCATTTCTAAGGGTAACCCGTATTCCCTGGCTCGTGGACTCTTCCTTGCTTGCCTCTAATTTCTGTTTCTGTTTGTACATCTGCTATGCTCTTCTTCTCTCTTATAAGGATCCTTGAGATAACATTGGACCCACATGAACAATGCAGGATACTTTCACCTTTTAAGATCCTTAATTAATGATATCTACAAAAGATTCACAAATTCTGGAGGTAGAATTTGTGAATGACTATTGTTGAATGACATCGGCCCTACCAAAGACATGGAATGAGTTTGGGAGAGGTGGAGGTGGTCTTGCAATTTTTATCCTCCCACATTTCAGGTTTCCTCCCAGTGCTTTCCACTCTCTGGCCCTAAACAGATACGTCGCTTTATTTTGTGGTGTGAGGTCTCATACATGCAAGCATGTGCTTTGCCATTAACTCACTTATCCACCCAAAGGATTAAATAAAAAATCAACTGTCATGGGGTCAGAGCAATAGTATGGTGGGTAGGATGTTTACTTGCACATAGGTGACCTGGATTAGATCCTTGGCATCCTATATGTTCCCATGAACCCTACAGGAGTGATCTCTGAGTGCAGTCAGGAATCAGCCCTGAAGCTCATGAGGTGAGGTTCAACGCCATCCACCGCCCAAAAAACTGTGAAGACAGAAACAGTGGGTATCATAAACTATATCCTATCCAGCTGGTTCATTGAAGATCAAAGGGAAATGCTTGATGTTATCAAAATTAGGTATTTACTCATTCATTGATTCCATAAATATACTTTGAGTACTGCTGAAGGGGAGGACTCCAAAATAGGTCAGGCACAGTCTTTGCTTTAAAGGGGTTCTCTGTCTGGTTTAGCATAGTCTGGAGCAAAGAAAGAAAGCATGGGGTAATGATTTGAGTGCCTCTGAATAGAACCGTATCCACAGAGGGGGCTTAGTTGCCAGGGGTGAGGCCATCCACTCCCCATTGCTTGGGGTTCCCGTCCTCTCCATTCCTAGCACTATAATAGGGGGTGTCTCAGCCTCCCATCACAATGAGGAACTCTGGGAAGAAGCCAAGTTCTGTCTGCCCCAGGCAGGGGACTTTGCTCGCTCAAATGGAACTCAAACTGGAGACAATCATGGGCTTGTGAGGAGTTGGCGAGAAGATTCGAGAAGGCGTTCTTTTTTCTTTCCCTTTAGCCTTTGAGTACCAGCATTAAAGGGTTGTTTCCATCTGAGTTCTCAAACTCCCCATCTTTGGGAAAGTATAAAAGAGGAAGAAAATGTATAGATTTTTGTTATGGTCCCTATGGCCAATGAGAATAGCCTCAAATTTTAAAGTAGCAAAACTAAATTGCATATGTTCAATCAGGTGGAAGAGCCTGGGCCTAGTGGGAAGGCTATTTAGCAAATCACGCTAAGGTTTTATAAGCTGCAGGCCAGGAGTCTTACAAAGGACCCACAAAAAATGGCACAATTAAGCCTCCCTTTCTCTTTACAGCGCACAGTGCTTCACACTATGAATGACTGGAAGGAAGCACGCTTTGGATTGCCTGGGTGAAGATTTCATTTCCAGCACAAGAAAATCCATGTCAGAAAATCATCCTTCAGCATTCTCAAGGAATATAATTTTTTTAAAAAGCTACTTAAAGAGCCCAATTTTAGTTGCTCAAAATGTTTGTGCAGATAGACATTTACAAGAGATGAGTGATATGATCAAATTATCATAAATTGAAATATATGCATTGATAGATTATTCTTTTGATTCCCTTCTTTGAGTTATTTTATTTTCTTGCCAATTAACATGGACTATTAAGAGTCATGTCCTTTTCAAATCCTATGAAAATCTGTTTTCTTATCTGGAAAAGGGAATAATCGTGACTCCCCTACATAAGATTCAAGAGAATTTGGTGACATACTCTGTATCCTGATTTGTCAGGGACCCCAAAACACATGAGATAGTTCATAGATTGGTAACTATGCCATGGTACCATCTTCATATGACATCATTTTTAATTTCCATTTTTTGAAAGTGAATTCTCAGAGTGTGTTTTAGACAAATTGGGTGGCATAATTTATTAGGATTTTAATTTACAGCTTGATCTTGCTGCTTAGCTGTTTTTCCTTCTTCTCAGACACCTCCCAAATCCCAAATCAGATACCTCCTCCTCTCATTCTTCTACCTCCATGTCGGAAGGTGTGGCTGCGAGCCCAAACCACCACAGCCAGAAACCTCAGAAGAGACACACTCCAGACAAACAGCTGCACCGGCATGTGGCCGCAGAGCAGCTGCACAACAGTCTTAGATAATACTGCAAGTTAGGACCAGGTCCTTCCCATGATCTTTCATATTTATACACTGTATACAGTTCTAGGCAGATTCTAGCCATGGCCCGTCATCCCAGTGAGCCTAGCAAGAAGCCAGGGGAACCCCCACACCATGAGGTCAGTCATTTTCAACATCTGGACTCCACAGCTCCTCAGAGCTCCACCTAAGAGAAAAGCCGATCTCTCCCTGTTGAGGTTCATCAGTAAAGCTCGAGATGAGAGCCTACAACTGAGAGTGTACCACCTACATGGCAGAGCCTGGCAAGCTACCCGTGTTGTATTTGATATGCCAAAAACCAGTAACAATTATAGACCTCATTCCCATGACCTGAGGATTGGTTTGAGGTTCTTCATGTTCCAGGAGTGAGCAGATGCCCTTGGGCTATACTTGCTTGTGACAGGACATATGGAGATGTTACTGGTGCCCACTCCAGCAAATTGATGAACAATGGGAAGACAAGTGATACAACTGAAGTGATACAAATACCGTCACCCCTCACCTTACCATAGCCCCAAAAAGAACTTTGCCTTAGGGGCTCCTTTGTGTATCTATTGAAAATAAGAGTTACTGCAACTAGGACAGGGAATAGGAAGAGCAGTTCCAGTCTGTACTTTTTTCTAGAAACCCTAAGCACAGAGCCAGGAGCATAGTTGGGTGTGTCCTCCAAACCAAACCAAATAACAACTAACCACGCAAAACATCCCAGATGCCACTAAAGGGACTTGCCCTGATGAATGGACATTTGTACCTCTCAGGGGAGGAGCAGGAAGAGAAAGAAGTATAAAGAGAAGGACAGTATTTGTAGCTCAAGGATTAAAAATAGAGATAAAAGAGAGGTGAACATTTTCTTTAGGAAAGAAACAAGATTCTTCAAAGTCCTGCTAGCTGGGGACCCCAAGGTCTGGTTCCACATGTTGTGACCAGAGTCTGGTTCTTAGATAAAAGGGCTCTCAGCTGGCAGGTATGTCTGTGACTCATTTGGATTTCAGCATAGACCACGTGCTTTTATGCATGTGATATTTTAAGCTTTCACTCTAGAGGATACCAGCTGCCTCTTGGAGAATCTTTACTCCAGGAGTGGCCAGTTGACATCAGAGCAGAAAGACCAGATTCCAGACTCCTTCACGCATGTCATCAACTGTGTTTTAAGCAACACTTCATTGGTAGAATTAGTGACTTCTTAGATAGCAGCAGGGATGCCAGAAATGGGTTCTCTTCCCATTTGTAGCACAGGCTGACGACATGCCTCCTGTGGCCACTTGCCCTTAACCCATTTCCTGGTCTGTGTACTTTTTCTGTTACTGGAGTCCACTTGGCTGCCTGTGTGGCTGGCAAAAGTTCCCAAAAATTGAATAAGCCTTGATCAACAGCTAATCAAAGTTAGTGCATAAATACCCTAACTCCTTCTCCCTCAGACAGACTACTCTGAGGCCTATGTTCCTACGGGCTTCCTGTATTTCCAGCAATTAGATGTAAGTTTCAATTATCCACAATGTTTTACTGCTTGGCCCTTCTTTCTAAGGCAACTTATCTGTTGTTCTACTGGTGTTTCTTTCACCTAAATGAACTAACTGGCTTATGGAAGAACATAACTCTTCCTGGATTGTGAGAGAACCGAATAAAGGCCTGAATAGGCCCTAAGCAGCAAGCAAAACTTCTATCCCACATCCATAGGCATCGCTGGACTCAGCAGGAAAGATTCAACTCCATGATTTGAGAAACCTGTCATTAGTATTTTGAGATTTGCCTCATGTGAATCTTTCAAGCAAGGTGGTGATTAGAGTACTTGAAAAAGGAAAAGGACTTCTCAAGCCTACAGGTCTTATGAACTATTTCTATGTTTTCCTTTTTAAACAGTTAAAATATGCCTATGCAAGTGGCAGAACTGTTCAAAGACTTTCATTCTGTTTGAAAGGTTACAGGGAAAAATTGAAAATGTTTATTGATATCAAAGTTTCTGGTGGCTACAAGTGCCCACCAAAAAGAACCTAAGAGCTGTGATAGTTGATGTAGATGCTTTGAATAGAATTCTGAAAAATCATACACATTTATCAGTGCTGAGCATGGAATAACCTCATAGTTTTTCCTCATATGTCCTTTTCACATAGTATTGATAAGAGGTCATGCACCTTAAGTAGTAACTAAGATGGAATTGCCAACCAATAAAGAGCAGATTAACCTAAATTTAATAAAATAAAAGTGCGTGTCACTTCTTGCACCCATACTCATGCACACTGACAATTTACATTATTCCTATTTTTCCTACAGTTAATCAAAGCTATGCTGTGCCCAGAGTCATTGGACTTTCTGAAATGCCCATGGAGTTGACCTTTTTTTGAATTCTTTCTACTGTCACCTCCCCACTTGGCCAAGTTCCTAACATTTCTGACTGGCACTACACCTCCTAACTGGTACCACTTACCATGCGTCTCAAAACTCTTTGTCAGAATCTATTTTTCACATAAACCAAAGTAATTTTTCAAAGTCCCAGATCTGAGCAGATGGCAAGTCCTGCCTTAGTCCTTTTCGGCTGCTATGACAGAATACTCTAGACCAGAAAAGCTTGAAAGAAAATAATAGAATGTATGTATCTCTGTTCTGGGAGCTGGGAAGACCAAGAAATGGGTGCCAGAAGACCCAGTGTCTGATGAAGGGCTACTTCTTTTCAGATGGGTTCTGTCATGGTAAAATGGATGAAAACTCAGTTGGTCATGCTCTTGTAAGCACACTAATCTCATATATAAGGATTCTACCTAATCGCCTCTCCAAGATTTACCTCCTGAAACTTAATCTTGAGACTAAGATTTGAGCAATTTGGGCTGTATAAATAGTGCAGGGGTCAAGGCACATGACCTACCCTTGTTTAATCCCCAGCACCTCATGGTCCCCAAACATCATGAGGTGCAACCCTGAGTGTAACCCTGGGAAGCCCCTAAGCACTGCCAATGTGACCTTGGAAAACCCTTGGCACTGCTAGTCTGGTCTGGGTAATCCTAACTTTGCAGGGCTTGAGCAGGACCACAGCCTCTGCACATCACATTGACTCACTGAGTCAGTTGCTGAGAATCACTAAAGAGGAATCCCTGGGTCTCCTGAAGACAGTTTTGGAGCCCCATCCCAAAGAAAGATGTCAACCTTTGAATTTAAGATGACAGAAATATTCAGTTATAGAAGCACCTTCCAATGTCTTCTTATTGCTGTCAGGAAAATAACCAAATATTGTAAAATGCTTCCTTATGTAGCCCCAGTTGACTTTCCTTTGGCATCTCTAAGAACTCCATCTGGGTCCTCTGAGTCCTAGATATCATCTATCTTTATGACCAGAATGTGCCTTCCAGCTCTGGGATTTTCACCTGTGCTAGCCTTTCCTCTTTAAAAATGATTTCATCTGTTTTGCCCATCTTTCTCATTTCATTACTTGTAGTCTTCCTTTAATTATAAACTTGATGTCCTTCCTAAATAAACAAATTCAAGGCACATCACCACCTCCAACTTGGATGAGAATAACAGGTTATTCTCATCCAATTGTATAGTCAAAAAGTAAGTCCTCTTGAAAAATACATGTACTATAATCCTGCATCTATAGTATTACCTTATATGGAAAAAACTTTTGTAAATGTTGCTGAAATGAAGTTTCCTGAGAAGGGAAGATTATGCTGGGCTTATTCAGATGGGTTGTAAATGTAATCACATGTGTACTTATAAGAGAGAGCAAGAGGGATATTTGATATTCTCACAGAAGAAAAAGCATGGGAAGTCAGCAGAAGTGAATGTGTTGGCTTAAAAGTTAGAGTGATGTGGCCACAAGCCTAGGAGTGAGTGCCAACAGTTCCCAGAAACTGGAAGAGACAATGAGTGAATTTATTCCTAGTGCCTCTAGAGGGAGCCTGGGCCAACGATACAGATTGTTGGCCTTTTTGCTTTTGGACTCCAGAATAGGAAGACAATGAATTTCTATTTCAGAGTTTTGAGTTTATGCTACATTTTTATAGCAATCTCAGAATCTAATAGATTCACATAGCAGGAATCATTAATTATTGAATATAGGTATAATTATTTGATTGATAAATTGAATATGGGTATAATTATTTGATTGATGTTTCTCTATGTCCTAGACAATGGGTTCTTTGCAACTCACCCCCACCCTCATCTAACTTCTTGCTGATCCTTCATTTTTTTTGTGATGGATGATTGTATTGCTCATATCTACATATCTGGCTGTGATAACCACATGCTTGGCTCACGATGCTCGCCACAGGTTGTACTATTTTTCCCTTTGGTTTTGGCATCACATATGGTGGTATTTAGGCATATTCCCAACTACATGCTTTGGGATCATTCCTGGAAGTACATAAGGGATCATGAGATACTGAGAATCAAATTCTGATTTCCTGCATGCAAAACAAGCTCTCAACCTACTGAGCCATCTTTCCGACTCTAGTAGAACTCTTTAGGTGTGATGCTCATGTATATTCAGGTTATTGTGTTCACTGCAGTTACTGTGGCAAAACACACACACTCACACACACTCCACACACATACACACATACACACACATATATATATACATATACATATATATATATATACACACACACCAGGGTCATATATGTTGGTCACAAGTGCTCTGGTGATTGCTCATTCTGATATGTCACTGAGTATTCCAGATAGCAAAGGTACCAGAAACCATACTCAGTGCATGTGGGCAGCACTGCATATCAATCTCTTGAATTCATGCTTGCAAGATAGGTACTTTCAGTCACCAGACTATCTGGGTCTACACTGAGGGTTCTTAATCTGGTTGATGCTCACAGGCTACAGAATCAAAAGATCAATCACTCTGGGCAAAAAGCACATATTTATTTTCATTAAATCTTGCAAAATTATTTAGCCTTTTAAATTAGCTGTGTAGACCATAAACCACAGTAGTGTAACTGACTATACCTATGACTTTGTCACTAACAAAAAACTCTGGGATGTTCATAATATAGATTTTTTGAGTATACTAATATATTATGTGGACTCATAATGACCTCAAACTATATTAGATTCATTACTGGATCTGATATTTAATACATTGCTAAATAAGTACATGTATCATCACAAATGTGCTTTTAAAATATTTGAGGGATGGAGAAATAGTCCATGGGTTAATATGCTTGCCTTGAATACAGTTGACTTGGATTCTATCCTCAGTGTTTCATATGGTCCCCCAAACTTCCAGGAATGATCCCTGAGCACAGAATCAGAAGTAAACCCCGAGTATTGCTGTTTTTGGCACCTAAACAAGCTAAACAATATTTGGAGAAAGTATCCATGAACTTTAGCAGATCTCAAAGGATCTGTGGCATGAAAAGAGATAAAGACTTCTGCACTGGACTCTATATCAGGAAATACAGAGGTCCTGGATGTTTTGCTCATCAACATAACCTGAACATCTAGAATAATACCAGCTTACGGGCGGGCGGTAGCCCAGCGGGTAGGGCTTTTGCCTTGCACGGCCGGCCCATGCTGGCCCGGGTTGGATCCCGGCATCCCATATGGTCCCCTGAGCACTGCCAGGAGTGATTCCTGAGTGCTGAGTCAGGAGTAACCCCTGAGCATTGCTGGGTGTGACCCAAAAAGCAAAAAAAAAAGAATAATACCAGCTTACCTAGAGGAGTTTAATACATTTCATTGAAAAAAATTAAAGAAATTAGTAAATGAACCATCAAAATTCTGGATAGAAAGGACAGAGGAGGGAAATTCACACCAAAAACTGGTCTTTCTACCAAGAAGTCAGGACACAGGGAAGAACAATCTTGATTTCCAAAGACAGGCTTGCATAGAACGTGAGTCAGATGTAAAGAAGAGCTTGCTTTTTTGAAGAAATTTATCTTATTTGACCACACCAATACTTTCTCATGAAACTTAGAAGGGAAAGAAATATTAGCCTAGTCATCCTGTGTTTTGATTATCTATTGCTATGTAACAAAGCACCCCAAACTTAGCGTAAACAATAATAATTTTTATGTGCTCACAAATTCTGCCAACTACTGTGTCAAACAGGGCACAACAGGGATGACTTGCTCTTGCTCTACAAAGTCTTTGTCCCACAGCGTGCCTTGCATAGGAAGGCATGCATCATCTGGAGGCTTTTGCATTTACCTGCCTAACTAAGGTGATTCAAAGTCTGGGCTCCTCCAGGTTGGTGACCAGATCATCTACATATGGTCCCTCCTTGCGAATTGAGTTTCTCAACACAACAGCTGAGTTTTGAAAGGGAGAAACCTGAAGGAGAGCATGCAGATAGTAAGAATTTTAAGATATGTAGTGGAAGATTTTTTTTAAGTATTTTATTATACCACCGTGAGATATACAAATAAAAAAGACATACAATTAAAAAGTTCATGTTTGGGTTTTGGTCATACAGTGTTTCAGCACCTGTCCCTCCACCAGTGCCCATCTCCCACCACCAACATCCCCGGTTCCCTCCCCTTCCCCAGCCCACCTCCATGGCAGGTTCTTTATTTCTTTCCCTTTCTCTCTCTTTCTTTTTCCTTCCCTTCCAGACTATGGATTACAGAACATACATTAAAAAGGTTGTCATGTGTATCCTTTTGCCTCTATTTAATGCTCAGTTCTAGGTTGGCATTAGTACCCTCGACTATTATTAGCACCCTGTTCCATTTTCTGTCTTACCTAAACTCTGACTCCCACACGTTTGTGATAATTTCCACCTTTGACAAGACCTCCTGATATATGTTTCACTTGACCTTGGATATTGGTATCATAATATGTACATATATATGTAGTGGAAGATTTGTGGCAGATGATGACCAAAGGTTTAGAACTCTTATCCATAACATACTTCCACCATACACACTCTACTGCACAAAGCAGTTCTAAGTCTTCCCAGACTCCAGGAAAGGGACCCAGATTCCTGCTTTAAAATAAGAATAATTTAAAGTTATTTTTTAAGTTAACACAACCAGTTTGGGGTAAGAGACATCAAAGGTAAATCAGCCATGTATTTGAAATCCTATAGGAACTTTCTCTAAATAAACTACACCTTCATCGAATGCAGATGAAGCTCCAGATGTTTGATATTGACTAAATTCAGGAATGATTCATGTGATTGTTACTGCCACATCCAAAGGATGATGGAAGGGAAGACAGCTGAAATATTAATCTATGGAGACCTATATTTTCATGGGGTCTTATAAATTATACAAAGCGTGTCTATGGTTCTAACTGGATTGGTTGCCCATCAAATAGGCAAGGGTCATGACATGTGTTCTGGTTAAGGAAGATTGTTTCCCTCTATCCCAATTGACAATCTATCTACAGAAACTTTGAATTCAAATGCTAGTAAACAAGTTAAGTTGAAATTTCTTATCATGAAACCAAATACATTTCTTCTCTTGAGGCATAGTTCCCTAAACTCCAAAGGAAGGGAATAGGAAATGTCAATTCAACCAGAATTGTAGCTGCTTGTCAGCCATCTATAGAATTTAAGTTTTCAGAGATCAAAGAATAGTATAGGAGTAAGGCACTTTGCATGTAGCTGATCCAAGCTCAATCTCAGGCACTGTTTATAATCTCCTGAACACCACTAGGAGTGACCCCTGACCGCAGAGCCATAGATAAGCCCTGAGCATTTGACAGGTATGGTCCAAAATTCAAAACATTCTTTTAAGTTTCTCAAATCTTTCTAGGAACCTGAATTCAGGGATTTTAGAGTGGTCCATTCAAGTATTTGAAAATTATCAGATGATTGGCATAATGCTATTAGTGTGATGATAGCTTTTATAATTACACGATTACTTATTATATTGGAAAATTTCCTTTCATGTTTTAGAGGAATTTTAATAGCTATTATCTCATTTTAACTTAATACCATAGGAAGGGAAGGACTAGAAAGTTCAACTTACAGATAAAATCAAGAATGAATTGTTCTAATCAACAATGTCTAGGCAGTCCAAACTCTTAAATTAATACTCACAGCCTACATTCGAATTATGAAGCTAATATTAATCCTTTGGTGATCATGGTACCTGAATAAACACCAGCTCCAGACTAGTGATGTCAGTTGTTCCCAGATACTGAAGCCTACAAATCAGAGACCAAGCAGTGAGAATAAAAAGGAGGCTAGAATTCTGGGCTAGTCAGCTTATCTCTCAATTTCCTCTAGGCATATCCTAAATCTTTTACAGCCCATGGGTCTTCAGAACTCTTTTGAACTGTAATCAAAAAGGCACCATAGAAATAGTCCTTGGGTTGGAGAGCTCAATGGACTGAAAATCTTGCTTTGCATGCAGGAAGCGTGAGGTTCTATCAACAGCACCACATTGTTCCCCAATCACCAAGGGAGCAACATGCCCAGAATACCCTTAGCATCACTGAGCACCACTGGATGTGACTCCCAAACCAAAAGGAAATAAAATAATTAGCTCTTCCAGCTGTTGCGTTTACAGGATTAAGGGTGATCTCAGCAGACTCCCTGAACTATGCTCTTTATAACTAACAATTAACCTGGGGCCAATTCCCACCAGAAGTTTACAATTTGGTTACTGGCACCATGCAGTCCACTTGTGGATCATTTTTCTCCCCTGCATGACTAACTTGTCAGAAAACACCCATCTAGCGTTCATAAAAATGCCTCTTGATCACGGATACACTGGTAAATGTTTAAATGATTACACTAAAATGAACAAACCACACTAAACCGCCTCTGATTTGTGGGTTTTTGCCAATTTCTTGAATGTAAATACTTTCACCATGGTAGATTTTCAGCTGCCACCATAAAAAGCACAGAGATGGGGAAGAGAAGGGTGGCACAAAATACACTCTTGCAAGCTGGTTCAGCCAGTTTCAGCAAGCCACCAATTCATCCTTCCCCACTAATTCCTTGCTATTAATGTTTTGAGTACACATTCAATGACTTTTCAGTAGGATTTATGCAGTAACTTTCCAGCTGGTCTCTCCTTGGTCTTGTAATTCCACTGTACTTACCTCCCATTCCCACTTCTCTTTCAACAAATAAAGAAACCTTCCCAAATTATATCTATCCCACCAAATATCCCTGCTTCTTGGAGTCCCAGTTCCAGATACTTTGCCTCACCCAAATCCTAAGATTAGCAGGAAGATAGACACACGAGTTTCTTCAAGGTCCAGACCAGACAATTTTGACCTCTATCACCTGCAGACTGGTACAGCTCCCTGCTTTTGTCAGATGAAACCACTCCTCAAGAACAATGTGCCTGGGATAGAGCAATAGCACAGCTACATAGGGCGTTTGCCTGGCACGTGGCTGGGGTTCAATCCCCAACATCCTGTATGGTTCCCTGAGTAGCACTAAGAGTAATTCCTGAGTGCAGAGTCAGGAGTAACCCCTGAGCACCAACGAATGTGACCCAGAAAGTCACCTCGGTGCTGATTCTGATGGCAGAGTGGGATGACACAAGGATTTGATCTTCATTTAAAATATTTATATTATGCTCCTCGTAGAGTTTTTCTACTGCTATTAAAATATTGCTTTGAAATATTGCTTATCATGATTACTCAGCTTCTTGGTAACTCCTTAAAGTGTATCTGCTGCAAGCATCTTACTCATTTTACTTGGGTCAATCCTGTGTCTCTGGGAAAATTAAATACAAACAAACCAAACATACCCTGTGTCCACACAACAATCCATACATATTGTAATAGAATCACTGGAAATGAGACCTGGGCATCAGTACATTTTGGAGTTAATATTATAGTGGGACTAAAACTACTGCAGAGTAGATACCGTATAATCACTCTAGGTGGTCAGTCCCTCAAATCCTGCAAGTGGGAGCTAATTCAGGGCCTCATGAAAACAAGATATGCTTCAACACTCGAGTCACATTCTTGGTGCCAGGCATCAGTATTTTTAAGTCTCCCAGGATTTTTTTTTCATTCACAGACCCTTGGAGAACCACTGGTCTAACTCTCCTGACTTCTTGGCTTCATTTTGCAACATAGCAATGTTAAACTTGCAGATCCCAGAACACACTGAGCATTCTTTCCTACCTCTAAGCATTAGTATTTTCTATCCTCTTTATATGCAATAATCTTGCTCTGTATATTGCCTAGAATCATTATTCATTTTGCATTAGAATTTCTCTATTTTCACTCTTTAATATATATACCTTGATTTACAATACTGTTAATGATTGTCCATGTGTACTTCATCCCAACACCACACCCACCAATAGAATTTTCATTGCCCCCACCGATGTTCCAATAAGTCCTCTCATTCCCTGAACTTCCCCAGGAAACCTCAGCTATGAAGATCTACTCTCCTGCTTTTTTTTTTTTTTTTTTCTTTTTGGGTCACACCCGGCGATGCTCAGGGGGACCATATGGGATGCCAGGGATTGAACCCAGGCCGGCACAGGCTGGCCGCTTGCAAGGCAAAGCGCCCTACCTGCTGGGCTATTGCTCCGGCCCCAGACTCACCTGCTTTGTTGCCTTTGGTTGCCTTTGCAGCATTCTTGATACCAATAATTCTCTAAGAAGCTTTCCTGGGATCTTCTGCAACCCCTGCCCCCCACCCCCACCACAAGTATATACATTGTTATTCGGTCTCGGTCACTGTATTAGTCATCCACTGCTGTCTAACAAATTACCATAAAACTAGTAGCTTAAAGCAATAGCAATTCCTGAGCTCTTAATGTCTCCATGGAAGCATTCTGGGGGTTATCTGGATGCTCGTCCCATAGAGTGTATATCATGAGACTTTCCTTAGGGAGACATCATAGTGTTGAGGTGACCTTTCCCCTGTAGTCCTTTAGTGATTGTCTGAGAAATTGAGGTGCT